>ML111417.1:53234-83657 GCA_003697995.1 Taxidea taxus jeffersonii | reverse complement strand
GCCGCAGGTGCTGCGCGCGAGCTCGGGCGCGGGAGACGCGCCTCTCCGCCCGCGACGCCCGGCCCTGGGCGCGGGGGAGCCCCGCAGGCGCTGGGAGGGGCGGAGGCGGGCGGCGCGGCCGGCGGACCCGCACACGCAGGCCTGGGCCGCCGCGGGGAGGGGAGGCCGGGGAGGTCCCGGGGAGCGCGAGCGACGCCGCCGGCCTTGCCTTGCCCGAGAGGGCCGGTTCCCGCCGCTCCCGAAACGCCGCCTCCGCCTTGAAGCCGCCGCGCGCTCGCCGTCGGGAAGCGGAGGGGAGGGTGGAAACGGGCCCGGACTTTGGAGTCCGCAGCCCCCGCGGCCCTGCCTCGCGGGGACTCCGTCCGCACTGCAAGTGCCCCGTGGCTAGTCAGGGCCCGGGACCCGGAGGCTGCCCGTGGGTGCCGCGGATGGACAGCCGGGAACTTTGTGCTGTGTTGGTGTTTGCTCTTTTGCCGGATGTGATGAGCCGACTTGGGGGGGGCAGGCAGAGGAATCTCAAAATCCATAGTCTCTCTACTAAAGACCTCATGAAATTTTAGAACTGGAAAGAGACGAAGGCCTCACTTAATTGTAGCTTCTCTTTATTGAGCGCTTACAGAACACTTGACATCAGGGCGCCTGGGGGCTCAGTTGGTTGAGCGTCTGCCTCCGGCTCAGGTCATGATCCCGGGGTCCCAGGATGGAGCCCCACATCGGGCTCCCTGCTTCACTTCGGCGGGGGTCTGCTTCTCCCCCTGACCCTCCCCCCATTCTCTCTCAAATAAACAAATAATAATAATAATAAAGAACGCTCTACATCCAATAATTTAATACCTCCGGCAACCCCGTGCAATAAATAAGCATATCCCCACTGTTGAGGTGCAGAAGTCTCGGCCAAAATCCCGGCCCTAGTCAATGGCAGAACTGGAACTGGAACCCAAGCTTCTCAGGCTTGTGATTTCTCAGTGACTAGAGCCCAGCCACGTGAACCTGGAGTCACGGGACAAGGGAGGCACAGGCAGAGCTCAGAGGGCCAGTATTTGCTGAAAGAATAATATTTCAAATTGTTCAGTGATAAATTATCTTTTATTTTACATTTTACCCAGCATTGTGAACCAGATGTGAACCGAGATTTGGCCTTTTCACCCAGAGAAAAAGGAAAGGCTCATGGGCACACAGTGCTGGGATCGTGGGCACACAGTAGGTATTTGGAAATTACCTTCGGAAAGAATAAAAAACCTTGAGGGATTGTTATTTGTGCCAGAACGAGACCCATTGCTTAATACACAAAGGCTTTCTTAAGCTGTTCTTATATGACAACGGTGTTATAGGAGCATCTTTCTTATTCACGGATTTAAAGATTAGAAGGTGTACTTCAGCCCGGACTGCTGTTACTATCTGTGACCGACTGATGAGAGTTTTCAGGTAGGCGAGCAGGGAGTCCGAGCCTTGGGCGTCTGTAGTGATCTTTTGAGGTCGCTACAGAACAGACAGCAGTGTATTTTGCTTTAACATCTGTTAGAGTTGGACTGTCGTGGGTCTAGCTGCCTGAATTAAGCTTTCTGGAGAACACTGGGTGATTGTTTGGTGTAGGGTAAAGAGTTCAAAATGTTAAGTTTGTGGCAACATTAAATACTTGGTCCGAGACCTGTGGCTGATGTGCGTTCATGTTGGATGGTAAGCTGGTTTTACACTGAGGTGTCTGATCAGCTGTTCTGTGTTCTCTGAAGACGACTTAGGGCCCCAGCGCGGGTTATAGAAACTCATAGGTTTATGTTACTCATCCATGTAGACTGTAACTTATTCCCCCCCCGGACTTGTCATTGCTGCTTCTGTGCCCTTCCAGATGCCTCAGAGCCACCTATCTCACTGTCTTTATCAACCTTAGTGGGAGAAAGTCTCCCACAATCTACCCTTCATTGCTCCTGTACCCCATCACCACCATGTGCACAGTGAATCTCCCTCCACACAAAAAAATGGTCTATCCATCCAGCTGAGAATAGCATAAACCCACCATAAACTAACGCAAAAAAGAGAGTCCCCCCAGCCCCCTGCGATCGCTTAACTAGGAGATCCAGAGATGAGCTTCAGGTGTGGCTGGATCCTAAGGCTGAAAGAATGTCGGGAAGACCTTGGCCCTGCCCTTTTTGGTTATTGGTCTCATTTTCTCCTGCTGCTTTCTCTAGACGTGCTGAAAAAGCTGAGCCCCGGCAGCCCCAAGCCAGTGACTGTACGGTCCTCATCCGCATTGTAGACTAATACAGTGGCATCACTAATGACAGGGATCCCGTGGCTGGCCAGGGCTGTGTCACAGACCCAGTCCTATCCCTCCATAACCGCACGGGGTGACCACTGTGTGTGCGTAGCCCGCCTCTCTGAGGCCCTTCCAAAGCCTTCTGACTGGAGCGAACTGCCCTGGTTTTGTGTGTCCGTCGAGTTGTTGCTGTGTTGTGGCCCTGAGCCTCCTCACCCTTCCCGTGTGGCAGCTGCAGCCGCCCTTCCCCCCCCAGCTTCATCCGACTGACTGCCTCCCCGAAGCCGTTCGGGACCCCCATCAGCGAGTTAGGCCCCTTCTCTCCTGTTGGTGGGTGAACACCCGGACAGAGCCCTGCTGTAGAGCCCAGTGCTCCCAGCTGGGTTGGCGTTACTCCTCCCCTTAAAGCAGTTAACCAGCTGATGCCTGTGGATTGTTTACTGCCCGTCTCTCCTCGTTGGAACATCAGCTTTGTGAAAGGAATGAGGAAAAGAATTTTGTTTCTCTAGGACCTAGGACAGTGCCTGCACGTACTGTGCTTAATAAATGTTTATTAAGTGAATGAATGACGATCTGCCCACAGGGAGAAAAGGCTGATGTCATGTTGGCGAGGACTCCAGTCTGTACGACAGACGGTGTTCTTACTGTGAAATCTGTGACCCAGTGCTGCGGGCCCGCCCTGGAAAGGCAGAGCCGCTCCCCAGGTCCCTGCGGAGACCAAGGCTCAGGCCCCAAGGGGCAGCCACATGGAAATGCTTCCCTCCACACTGAGCCCTTTCTGAACTATGACAGTTTGTATGTGGAGGTTCTTCCCATAGTTTGAGTCCTTTTCCTGGGGTATTTATTTTTTAAAAACATTTATTTGAGCACCTACAGTGTGCCAGGCACTGGTCTAAGCCTTTTATAAATAACTCATTCTTCAGCTGGAGTTTTGGGAATAAGGGTTGTGAACTTTAAAAGTTTTGTTTTCTTCTTAAATACCAGAACACTCAAGAAAGTCTGAAAAATCCCAATTAGAGGGACGCCTGGCTAGCTGGGTCAGAGGAGCAGGCAACTCTTAATATCGGGATGCGGGGGGCAGGGAGGGTTCTAGCCCCATGTTGGGTGTAGAGATTACCTAAAAACTTTGAAAAAAAAAAAAAATCCCAATTAGAAAATGCCGCGAGCAGTGAGACCCCTCTGTGCAGCCCCTCTCATCCCCCCAGAGGTGTGTGCCTCCTTCCGGGGGAGGAGTTAGTGCAGCGGTTGAAGAAGTGAAATAAGATCTACATACCCAGGTGTGTGTACACGGTGTGGACATAAGATCTCGCCGTGTGTCTGGTCACCCAAGTGCAGCCACACTCTGCCTCCTCTCCCCTCCCGTGGCCTAGGTGCCTCTGCTGCACCCACCACTGGTCCCGGGGACACGGCCACCCAGCCAGGGTTGCTCGGGTGCTGGTCTTCCTCTCCCAGGGAGGGCCCAGTGCCTCTCAGAGCACATCCATCCTCCAGGGTTGCTGTGCCTTTCCTCCCAGGAACCTGCCCATGCCACACCCACTCCCTTCTGTTTCTTCTTTTAACACAAACCAGTAGTTCTGGTAGCAGTGGGGATTTGGGGGAGGGGGGCTAGTGTGTAAGCCCACACTTAACCTCCACCTGCTGTGATGCACGGGGCAGGCCAGGTCCTGACACGCTTCCAGAAAAGGGAGTCCCCACGTGCACTGCCACGCCCAGCGCTCCTGGGGCCTGTCCCAGCCTGCCCACCCCAGGACTGGGTACTTCACCTAAAAAAGGAAAAGCTTCACTACATTGTCTGGCTTTAATTTGCATATTCTGTTATAATTAAATTTGAAATCTTTTTGCATATGCATACCATTTTTCTCTATTTTTTAAATTTTCAGTTACTATTTCTCTGTTCACCTAATTGCATTTAAGTTATTTTTTTTAATAAATTACACAAATGCCCTAAAAAACCTGAATATTTGCTCATGATAAAACCAAACAACTTTATTTGCTGTGAATATTTTTCTAATTCATTGTTTGCCATCTACTTTTGGCTTTTTCATATACATACACAACCTATTTTTCATTATTCTGTAGACAAATTTTGTACTTTTTGATTTCTTGCTTTGCTTGTAAGCTTTAAAATGTTTTTTCTTCATTCTGTATTCTACTATCTTATGTTTTGCTTTTTTATTACCTTAAAATGTTAATATTCAGTTTTATTTCCAATTTTAAAATATTTGATGAAAATATTGTGTAATGTTTTAAATAAAATCAGTTTGAATTAGATGAAGGTCTATGTTTTATTTTATATTACATTAGTATATGTATCCTATATTTTTCCATTTTAAAGTAATTTCTTAGCATATCAAAGCCTGTTCTATGCAGCTGAGGTTGAAATATATGTACGGTTCTCAGAATTGTATGTTCTTAGCTGCGTGAGCAGCGTTTATCTGTGGCGGCTGGTCTGCTGTGAGCAGCTCTCTTACCCCACCGGCGGCTCTTCCGTGTGCAGCTGAGACTATGAGTTTAGCCCCGTAAGGTTCTCACCCCACTCTTTTCCCAAGACTCTTTTTTATTATGATACAGTTATGTACAACAGACAGCAAATGTTTCAGCGAATACTAACAAACACATACCCACTTAACCATCATCCCGAGCAGGAAACAGAACATTTCCATCACCCCAGAAAGGCCCTTCCCGCCCTCCCTAGTCATCCCGTCCCCAGAGCTCTGCCGTCCCCACAGACCAGCTGTGCTGCTCTGGAACCTCGCGGAAGGGGGATCCCGCGGCACGCGCTGCTCTTGCCCTCCGCGTGGACACACATCAGTGTCCGCACTCACCACGGGACGGGCCTTCCGTTCGTTTCCGGCTTAGGGCTTTCAGGAATAAAGCTCTGAATATGTTTTTCTTCATTTTTATTGAGGTGTAAAGCACACGCCGTGAAATTCACTGTCAGCATTTTCAAGCGTACAGGGCAGTCGTGTTACTGCATTCACACTGTGAAGCGTCCAGAACGTTCTCTCTCGCAAAGCTGAAACTCTACCCATTAGGCAGTGGCTCCCCTCCCCGTCTTACCCTGGCTCTGGGCGTCCTCATGCTAGTCGCTGTGGCCATGTCTTCGTATCCTCCTTGCTAAGTGCAGGGAGTGCAGGTGCCGGTTTGAGGGTGGTCGCGTGCTTAGCCTCGGGAGGAAGTGCCGGCCCCCGAGCCGCCGCGCTCCATGTCCTCACCCGGTGTAGATACTGGGAGTTTGTTCATTTTAGCTCTCCGGATAGCTGGGGAGTGGTGGGGTGTCTGACAGTGTCATCGCATTGATATTTTAATCATTTATTTACACGGCCGCTTCCATGACTAGGCTCTGAGCTTCTTAAGGGCAAGTTTCTGCCATTTGTATTTATCTTTTCATTTTTTCTGACTCCCCCTATTTTGGGGGTGATAGATACTTTCTAGCAGAAAACTTGAAAATTGTAGGAGACCAAGAAATGAGTGAAAGTCCTGGGCATCCAGTCCACTCACCCTTGTCGGCGTCTTTCACGCACGCGGTGCTGTGTTGCTCTCACCGTGGGCTCGTGGGTTCTGGCCTTGGTTGACTCAGCCCCTCCGCAGTGTCCCAGCCCGCCCTCCACTCTGCCATCTCAGGGCATCGCCTGGCCACGGCAAGGGACCTTTGCCACAAGAAACCCAGACAGCTTGTGTGTTCTTGGCCAGAACTGTCACCTGTGTCACTGGCAAGAAAAGTGGAATTGCCAAGAGGAGGTGGTTAGACTCAGCACAGTCCCCCCTCTAGGTCTCGGGGGGAGTCTGGCCTCAGGGAAGTGGGCGGGGTCGGGCTGTCTCCAGGAGGAAGGGTTACTGTGGGGCAGGTGGTCAGCAAGCCCTGTTCCTTCTAAATCTTTGCAAGTTAGGCACAACACCATTCCTGCTCTTTTTGTTTTTTTTTTAAGATTTTATTTATTTGATAGAGATCACAAGTCGGCAGAGAGGGAGGAAGCAGGCTTCCCGCTGAGCAGAGAGCCCGATGCGGGACCCGATCCCAGGACCCCGGGATCATGACCTGAGCCGAAGGCAGAGGCTTTAACCCACTGAGCCACCCAGGCGCCCCAAGCCCTGCTCCTTCTGTATGTTGTCTTCCAAAGCAAAGATTGTTCTGTTCACTTACTATGATTTAAACATTTGCCATGGCATTAACTCTGTAAATACCACTTTTGTGTGTTGTAGAATTCATGGCTCTTCCAGAATCCACATGACCATGTCTCCAGCCGGAGACAATAAAGCTGTTTTCAGTTTTTTCCCTGTTGTAAACCATGCTATAGCCAACATGACTTTTCATACTGGATTTCAAATTCTCTTCCCCAAGGTAGATTTTTAGGATTTTATTATTATGTTTATCAATCATGACTAGTAATAGAGTTGTTAATCGTGACTAGTAATAGGGTTACATTTTTTTGAAACATTTTTATTTTTTCTTAAAGATTTTATTTATTTATTAGAGAGAGAGAGAGAGAGCAAGCACAGGCAGGCAGAGGCAGAGGGAGAAGCAGGCTCCCTGCCGAGCAAGGAGCCCGATGTGGGACTCAATCCCAGGACGCTGGGATCATGACCTGAGCCGAAGGCAGCCGCTCAACCAACTGAGCCACCCAGGCGCCCCTAAATTACATTATTATTAATAATAGTTGTTGACGGGCGCGTGGGTGTCTCTGGGTTAAAGCCTCTGCCTTCGGCTCAGGTCGTGATCTCAGGGTCCTGGGATCGAGCCCCGCATTGGGCTCTCTGCTCAGCAGGGAGCCTGCCTCCCTTCCTCTCTCTCTGCGGGCCTCTCTGCCTACTTGTGATCTCTCTCTGTCAAATAAACAAAATCTTAAAAAAAAAATCATCGTTGTTGACTATTAACTGAGCTTACGGACATTTAAGACATTTGACACACAACGTCCAGCTGCCTTATAAAACAGTGGAAGCCACCACTGGTCTTACCACCAGTGTAGTAAAGTGTCTGTGTCTCCTCTTCCCCCCGTCATTTCCTTTCCCCCGCCTCTTTCTTTGATCCAGTCATTGGTGTGTACTCACCCCACAGATGTCTGCTGAGCACTCTCCGTTGCCAGAGCACGGAGCTGGGTCACGGGCGTATGAGGCTCGCGTGCTCAGGACAGACAGACATTATGAGTAACCAAACGATCCCGCAAACGTGTAGCTTCAGGTAGATAAAGACCCCGAAGAAAGCTCTCCCGCAGTTATGGGAACTGTAAATTTTAGATGCCTTCTGCCCTGTGGCGTAGAGGCGGGGCTTGAGGAGAAAACTGAGGACCTGGCTGGTTAAGGCGGCCGGTGGGCGGGCAGAACGGAACGTGCCTTTCGTGAAGTCTGAGAGCGGAGGTTTGCGGGGAGGAGGGCCACACTGCACACCTTGTTAGGGCCTTGGGCCTTTACCCAAACACCAGCGGGTAGCTGTGACGGGTTCAGGGATGGGAGATGGCGGTGACCGGATCATATTTGAGAACATTCTGGGTAGGGCCAGAGCGGGTTCCTAGAGTCCAAGGCTAGATTGTGAAGTTAGCATGGCGTCCCCAGCCAGCACCGCATCATCTCATTTTTCATTACCGATTTTGTGAATGGAGACATAGACCGTACTGCATTTCACGTCGTTACTTACTGGTGTGGCCGAATGCTTTCCCAAGTGTCTCACGGGCTCTCATACTTGTGTGTGTGCCAGTGTCTTGTGACTGGCCGCGGTTCCGGCGGGGACAGCCCAGTGTCGTGGCTCAGGGCGCCTGCTTTGGAGCCAGACCGCCCGAGTCGGAATCCTGGCTCTGGGGGCTGCTGGCTGTATTACCTTGAACGACCTCTGTGGCTTTGGTCTGCCTCAGTTTCCCCTTCTGCAACATGGGGTCAGCGGTAGTGTCCCTCTCTCCCAGGTGATGGTGGGACGAAAGGATAGAGCGCAGCGCTGGCCCCCGGGAGCTCTGCGTGTGCTTGCGCCATCTCGTTTAAGTAGCTGACGGGCGGGTATGTTTACGAGCTCAGCCTTGCCTGTGTGTTGTAACAGCGGCGCCCTCCCTGGTTTTTCTAACACATTTTTAAACGTATTTTCAAACAATGTCATATTTTTTGAAGTACAAAACTTCTCTGCCGTGAACACATGTCCTTCTCCTTTCCGATGTCTTCCGTTGCTATGAAGTAAGTCATACGTACTGACTTTGTTTCTTAGTGTTTTTATTTAAAATACAGAGAATCCTTTAATCCGTTTGTGATTTATTCTGGCTTATTAATATAAGGCAAGGCTCTAAATAGATTTTTCCCCCAAAGAAGCCAACGAATTGGCTGAGCTCCCTGTTTCGACACACCCTTCCTCCCCTCACTGCTGCTTTTGGCTTCCTTCCTACCCCCTACCGTGCCTTGGCCCCGTCCACGCACCGGATCTGATCTGTCGGGGAATGTGGTTCTGCTCGGTAGGTCTGTAACTCCACTCGTGTTTGATACCCGGACGCCGTGAACTAATTAGCGTAACTGTCTTCTTTCTGGTCATTTTGTCAGACAGCCGCTCCTTACTGCTCTAACCTCTTCGGAAATTGCGGTCACTTGGCTGGGCTCTCGCTGGCGTTCACAGACCGTCCTGCTGCGGCAGTGGGCCGGCGCGCCCTTCTGTTTAGGACGTCTTCTTCAGAGAGTCCGTATTTCTCCCCGTGTGGACTGCTCACATGCCTTGAGATTAATCCTGGATGTTTCTCTCCCTTTTTAAAAAAATGTTTTATCTGCTCTTAAAAATACATTATTTTTGTCCTACATATTAGGAAGAAGTTGTGTTTTGTATAGTTTTCTTATATCCAGCCATATTCCTTGACTGCTCTTGGTTTCTAAAAGTTTTTCATTCTGCAATCAATTAGAGTTTTGATATTATCTGCACATAATCTGTTGGTTTGTTTTTTTTTTTAATTTTTATCCCATGTTTCTGTTTTCCATTATATGCTGGAATTTCTAAAACAATTTTAATTCCATATTTCTTTCATTCCGAGACAGTTGAGCACAGAACATGCTACTGATTCAATAATAGCTTTTGGGGGTTACCACATGAAATGTACCACACGTTGTAGTTCACATCATAATATCAGAAATGTTAGGGCTGCATCTCAGGACTGAAGAAATAAAATAATAGTAGTAACGGCAGCCCTCCGTATTTTCTCATTCTAGCCAGAATGCCTAACCAATTTTAGATACAATATTGGCTGTTTGTTGTCCTATTTTTCCAGATGAAACAATACGCTAATTCCGCCGGATGGTGACGGGAAAGGCGCACTGTTGGCTTAACTAGCGAGTGGAGCTAGGGCCGCGCACACGTCGTCTCCGACAGCCGGTCCGTGTCCGCCTTCTTCCCCGGGTGCCCTGGATCCACGGATCCCTGGCTACAGGGCGAGGGCTATGCTTGTTTTGCAGTGGGAGCTCCCTGGACCATCCCTGACCATCAAGGATCGGATTCGCTCCCCAGAGCTGCGGGACAGCCGCAGATCTGGTGGCTCGGAACAGCAGTTCCGGAGGCCAGAGGCCTGAAGTTTCTGCCGCTGGGCCGAAGTCACAGTGTCACAGGGCTGGGCTCCCACCAGGGGCTCTCGGCGAGAACCCCTTCCAGTTTCTGGGGGCTGCCTACGTTGCTTGCCTTGTGTCTGCATCACTCCTGTCTGCAGGGCCAGCCTCCTCAACTCTGTGCACTCACCGGCTCCTACTGTGTGTGGCTGGTATGTTTGTGAACTTGTCAACGCCGAAGAAAAGGCTTTTAAAGACGTCTGTTAGGAACAGCAAAGACCTTTTTCATTCCCTTTTGGAATAACACTGTGGACACCTGGAAGTGCTCTAGTTCAGGGTCCAGAAAATGCACTGAGTTCTGCGGGAGCCCCGCAGCCTCCACCCCTTCTGCTGTCCCCAGTGTCCTCCTCAGTCTCCAGCTCTACGGCCGCTGGGAGAGGAGACCGGCAGAGCACATTTCTTCTAAGGCTGTTGTGAAGACAGCATTAAGCGTGTGACTTCCTCCCCCGCTGTCATGTTTTGGTAACTACCCACTTTGTTGCCTGTGCTAAAGTTCTGTCACTCCTGCTGCTGTAGAAGATGCCACCCTTCACCCGTTTTCCTGGACTCGGGGACGCCCCCAGGCTGGGCGCTCTTAAGGACTAGAGGAGCTGGAGCTGCCAAGCGGAGGGCCTGTGTGTCACCACACCCTGCCCCGCAGTGGCAAACCCGTTTCCTGTGGCGATCGGGAGCGCTCTGCACCCGATCACCCACCTGGTCTGACCCCGCGGTCAGGGATGGTCAAGGCGTCTGACTGGGGGATGGGCAGTAAGTCTCTGGGCTTCTGAGCATTTCCCCCAGGCGGTGAGAAGTATTGGGTGCTATTTCGTAGGTTTGTTGATCTTTTCAGTTTCTTCCTCGGATGTTCCTGTTTCTTTCTACCCAGGGGTCTGTTGGTCAGCTAGCCAACCCTCTGAAGGTCGCTGTCCGGGGGTCGTGAGGCTCTGTAGCACCTGTTCCTGCCTGGAGGAGGAGACTCTCGCGGCAGATACATAACCCAGTAATTCACAGCATTGCCACCATGTTGGGCCGCTGTCCCCACCGGGCTGGCAGTGGAGGATGCTGTCCCCAGTGCTTTCCATCTTCGGCAGTGCTCACTAGGTGCTTTGGGAAGTTCTCTTCAATGACGAGTCCTTTTTGGAGGATGGGGAAAGTGCTGTAGGGGGGTAAGTGCTGAGTCATGGAGAAGTACAACATAAGGAACGGCGAAAGTGCACCCACTCCCCAGCCGAGAGTGGGCCGAGGCTTCCCTGGAGGTCTTGATCAAGCCGGTCTTGAAAGACCATCTCATCAGGAGGGAAGAAGTGCATTCCAGGCCCAGGGATAAATGTGCAAAGGCACAGAACGGAGAAAGAGCTCACCGCACTGGAAACGTGAAATTGGGATGGCACACCCCGGGAAGGGGGGGATGGTGGAGAAAGGGCACCCGCAGGAGCTCAGGCGGGGCAGGGCTTCCTGGTGCGTCTAACAGGCAGTGGGGAGGCAGGCGGATGAACCACGAGATGAGGTTCTCGCCGGGACGGCTGCGGCCGGCTATCACTGGAATTGATCTCTTGGACCAAGCAGAGCAGCTGTGTAAGCCTCTCAGGAAAGCAGTTGCGTTTCCCTCTAGATAACAGGCTACCTCTTGGGAAGCCAAGGAGGGACTCAAGTGAGCCCCGGGGTGCTGCAGAGTGAGGCCTGGATTTACAGCGCAGTTTAAGCCTCAGTTTCCACAGCTGTCACTTGGGAATTATGTCTGCCTGGCGGAGCTGGGGCCACGAAGGAGGTGGTGCCTGGGAAGGACTTCATGCCTGCGGGGAGGAGGAACGGTGTGGACCTGAGCTGTGCCCGTGCGGTTGTCCGTTCAGGCTCGTTTCTAACACGCTGGCCGTGTGCGTAAATGGTCCAGAGTGGGGCCCAGCCATTTGCAGAGACCTGCCCCCCCACTGGTGCTGGGCCGGGAGGCAGAGGCCAGGGCCTCCGGCTGTTTCCGCAGGGCGGGGCGCGGCGGGCTGGCGGCTCTGCTCCTGAGCAGGGCACGGCCTGCATTTCTGGCCGCTTTCCTGCAGGCCGACCGCGGCCGGTTCCAGCCCCTCCCCCGGCGAAGCTTTCCGGAGGGGACGTCCTTCCGCAGAAACGAAAGTGAAGTTGAAGCGGGGCCACTTCCCCGCGGCCGCGCGCCTGTTTGCTGCTCGGGCACCTGGCGTCTGCGCGGCGGGGGCGTCTGCGCGGCGGGGGGGGGCGGAACGGCCCAGGACATGCGGCGGGGACGCCATGGACCCCAGGCAGGTAAGCCGGCCGGGCCGCGTGCCCCTGACCCCGCGTGCGCTGGGGCTTCGGTCGGAGACTCGGTGCGCGCGTGTGCGCGGGCGTGTGCGCGGGCGTGTGCGCGGGCGTGTGCGCGGGCGTGTGCGCGGGCGTGTGCGCGGGCGTGTGCGCGCGCGCCATGTTCCAGGAGTTCGCATCCTGCCTGTTAACTCTGCGGGGCCTGTGGGGCAGGGGGTGGGGCAGGGGATGCGCCGGGGGGAGGGTCGCTCGGGGCAGCCCGCGCCCTCCCTCTCTGCGAGGGCCCAGCATTAGCGCCTTCTGGGAAGTGAAAATTAGCTCTTCTCTACTTTAGGAGAAGGTTTATGTACATCACAGCTGTATCCCTTGTTGCCAAGAACTGGCAAAGCCCAGATGCCCTTCAGCAGATGGTTGGTTCGCCGGTAGGGTCGTCTCCAGGCCAGAACCGGGAACGAGCTCCTGATGCCCCCGTGGAACCTCCCAGTCACTAGGCCAGGCAGGGAGGCCGGGCTCAACAGACTGCATACTTCTGGGTTCCTTTCCTTGACACTATGGGAAGAGCAATTCTGGGGGCCTGGGAAGGGGATGGTGACTGCGGGAGCCTGGGTGTGGGGGAAGGATCTGACTGCAGAGCTCGTGAGAGCTTCTCTGGGAGATGGAAACGTTGTGTATCCTCATGGGGAGTAGTAACGGGGCTGCATGTGCTTTGACTCCATACAGTCCAAACTCACGGAGTGCGGGGCACCTGGGGGGTTCAGTCCGTTAAGCAACAGCCTTGTGCTCAGGGCATGATCCTGGAGTTCCGGGATGGAGTCCCATGTTGGGCTCCCTGCTGAGCGGGGTGTCTGCTTCTCCCTGTGACCCTCCCCCGTCTCATGCTGTCTCTTTCTCATTCTCAAATAAATAAATAAAATCTTTAAACACACACACACACACACACACAAAGGATAAACTTTATGTATGTAAGTTATGCTTCCATTTTCAAAAGTTACACATATTTTTTTCATTCTCCTCTTCCAAAGGATTGGGGGCCCCTGACCTGAAGGAAAAGCCTTCCCTCACACATACCAATATACCACTCCGCGGAACCCATGTGGTACGGGTGGGGCTCAGCTCTGGACCCTAAACATAGGAAATTGGGTGAAAGTGAAAGGGATGGGGCGCAGCCATGAAGTGCCTTGGGATGTTGTGGGACTTGCCACGGGCTGGTTCCCACTGGCTCGCTCTCACTCCATTCAGTGGCTCTCTCTTCGCAAACCATGCTCTGGCTTCACTATTAGAAGACTTAAGGGGGGATGAAGACAAAATAACCTCCCTGTAGAGTTCCTTAACGTAACTATTTGAACAGATACACATAGACTTTCCTTCCGTCTTGGCTCTAGGTTCGCTCCAGGGTGCGGACAGGTGCACGTAATGGTGAGGCTTTTCCTTCTGTTTCCAAGATGAGCTTAGAGCCTACCTGTCCTTCAGCTTGCTTTTTTATGGTTATGAATCCAGCCTTGTCATTGCTAGATTCTCTCCAGGTGGATATGAATAGATCGTCGCACATTGTTTAAAAAAAAAAAAACAAAAAACGCTGCTGTTCTGGGGCATGGGGGGGGGTCCCTCATCTACAGACAAATATTTTGCAGGTTTTAGCCAAGTAGCAGCAGTTTACGTTTAGCTGGAAGCTGACTTTAACCACTTTGCGAAGTAATTGTTTCATCAAGGTCCTTCCACCAGCTGGTGGGAAAATCCCTGAAGTCCCCATAATTCAGCGGGGAGCCGGGCACTCCCCTCTGTGCCCACATACGCTTTGGTCCCTAGCAGTGTGGTGGGGGCGGGGTAGAGGGCAGCAGGAGGAAGAACCGAGAGACTTCGGGAAGAAGTCAGCAGGAAGAAGGGCAGCAGGAGGAAGAAACTGAGAGGGCTTGTTCCTGCGGTCACTGATTCAGCAAATGTTGGTTCAGGATCAGCTTGAGGGCAGGTGCTGTCTTCAGTGCTGGGAGCACAGAGATAACTGAGACTCTATCCTCGCCCCCTGGGCGTTCACTGTGAAGTAGACTGTGTCCGCCCCCATTGCCTTGAGTGTCCTTTCTGAACACTCAGTCTTGGTAATCACCTCGTGATACACAGTGTGTACGTGCCGGTTAAAAAAACAAAAAAAACAGCGGGATGACCAGAGGTAAAGGAGCCGTGTCGTAGGACTTGAGAGGGAGGGGCTCAAGGAGAGGAAACATCTGTGGGCTGAGAGTCAGAAGTCTCCAGAAGAAGGTGGCATTTAAGGAGATCTCAAAGGAAAGAGTCAGACTTGTAATGGCCGTAGAGAAGCTGTCAGGCCCACTGGATTGGAATGCAGGGGTACAAAGATCAAGGCTTTGTGGCAGCCTGGTGAGAGGTAATTAGAGGCCGGAGCTGGAAAAGACACATTTATGAGAAACTATGGGGAGGGGTAGACAAGGTAGAGCTTAGCGACTACCTAGTAGATGTGGGAGGTGAGGGAAGAAGGCAGGCAGCAAAGCTGGCTTGGGTTTCTGCCCTTCACAGCCGCGAGGATGAGGCCGTCCAAGTCATGGCAGGAGCAGAACGGGCTGCGTTGAGGGAAAGGGTTCATTTGGTTCAGAGGATGTAGTGTTTGAGGTGCGGCAGGGTATCCAGGTGGACAGATCGTCTAGGCATCTGGAAGTTCAAGTCTTAGCTTTGCAGGGCAGCGGCGGGAGGAAAGAGATGGGAGCACTGTTTCTCGGGAGCGCTCATTTATGTGGGGGTGGATGAAGTCGACCGGCGGGAGGATGAGGCCCTCCACCTTGTGTGTGGAGGAAAGGGACATGGAGACCCAGAAGAAGAGAAGGCGCCATGAGGGGCGGTGGCAAGGAAGAGTCTCCGTCCAGTGCGTCACCTGAACGGACCACCAGACGGAAACCGAATCCAAGTTCAGAGGAGGGGTCCCGCCGCCCGTGTCCTTCTCCAGCACCTGGGGGAAGCCTCCGTGCGGGAATGGGGGCAAGGCCCTCGGGTAGAGGACGGAGCTGGCCTTGAGGCCCGGGCGCAGTGGGGATGGAATGAGGAAGGCTCGGGGGCTGCTGCCTCGCAGAGGGGCTTCCTGGGAGTCCCGGGCGGAAGCAGGAAATGCACAGGGAGGTTTCCGTCAGGAAAGAGCAGGACTCAGCAAACGGCCCACAGACCCCGGGGCTCACGTGTCGTCCCCGGCTGCCTGCGGGCCGCGGCTGCAGACCCAGCCGGTGCTTTCCTGGGAGAATTTCGGGGTTGGAGAAGTGGGGGTCGCCCCAGCTAGCAGAACAGGGAGACTGAGTGAGGAGCGGACCGGCCACTCAGGTGGCCAAAGGAGGGAGGTGGTGGTGAGCGTGACTAGCCGAGCGCTCGGGTCCCCAGGTCATGCCCAGGTGTGGGGGGTGACGGCCACGGTTACAGAAGGCAGGACACAGCTGCCTGCAGTCGCTGGAGCTTTCAGGACCTTCAGATGGGGGGCGGGGGGCTGGACAAGCATGAGGAGACATGGTTGCTAGAGGTCGCCCCCCCCAGCTCCCTTAAATACCTCCTGCCCCTCTCCGCCCGTCCAGTGAGCAGCTCCAGGGACAGGATGAGTGCTGCCCTGGGTGGGGGCAGGGGTCACAGGTGCACAGTGTTCTGGGAGGTGACAGTTCAGGGCAGCCCGTGTCTTGGGGAACAGGATTCTGAAGGATAGGGTTGGAAACAGTTCTGGAGAGGGCAGTGCAGGGATTTGGGGGGTGAGACCAAGGTGTCCAAGAAGGGGCCCTGCCGACACCAGACACCTGGGGGAGGCTGGGCAGTGTGGGCAGAAGTGCCCAGTGTCTCTTGCACGCCTGGCCACCACACTGAAGTGTGAGGACGGTATGTCCTTCCTTCCCTAAGGAAATCACCCCCCGCCCAAAACCAAGTTCTGGGCTTCCCGGGGAGGCATTGGCGAGCACGTGAAGCTTGAGGACTACAGGTGGGAAGGCACGTCCCTCGTGGCCTCGGGGGACTAGGCTCCAGGTCGTCCCGTGCATCTGAGTTTGTTGTCCTGCCCAGGGTACGTCCTGATCTGGGGCTCCCTGAGCATTTTGAGGTCATCGTTCTGTTTTTGTTTTAAAACAAAATAACATTTGTTTCTTTGTTTTTATCTTAAAAGGGTACTTACTTTGGAAAGTGGAAGGATTCGTTTCAACCCCCCAGAATCCTGCCAAGGCAGGAGAGTGTGCAAGCTCGCAGGAGAGGCCCAGCTGACACGGCCACTCCGGGCGCCCCTGACGGCTCCCCGTTCAGCCTCCCGCTCCCCTTACTCTTCCCGGTGGCTGCCCCAGGCGGAGCTGGCTGGGTCACAAGCCCACCTCTCCCATGCCTCTCCACCCCTAGGGAGGCAGGTGTGGCCCCCCTAGGCAGAGAGAAGGGACAGGCTCACCACCCAGGTCCATGTTCACATTCTCTTCCCTCTTCTTGTTCTTCAGGGGTGTTCACTCACCAGATCCCGCCCCCAGAGCCTCCGAGGCTATGAGCACAGCAGGCCCAGACAGGGGCAGCCGGGGCTTGGATCTTCCCCGAATCTCTTCCGGCTCCAGCAAATAGAGTTTCTCAAGGGGCTGCTCCCTGAAGCCCCCCTAACTGGAAGGCAGACGGCATCACTGCCACCGCTGGTCTCCCAACTCGGGCCGAGGTTTCCAGGACTGCCTGCCGGGAGCAGGGAGCTGGGGGCCTGTGGTGTCCCCAGGGGCGTGCCTCCCAGACATCAGGTGCTCCCAAGGTCGTGCCCGCGTCCTCCCCAGCGCGGCCAGGCTCTGCCGTGGAGAGGTGTGGACAGGCTCTCCTCGCACTTCCAGGAGCTTGGTATCCGCCAGGGCCAGGACGAGAGAGTCTCGGAGCTCGTCCTGCAGCAGCTCAGGGAAGGGACAGCTGCCACGGCCCATGATCTGGCTGGGAGGCTCGGAGTCCCGAAGAAGGAAGTCAATCGAGTCCTGTACTCTCTGGAGAAGAAGGGTCGGCTGTGTCGGGAGGCAGGAACGCCCCCCCTGTGGAGAGTCGCCGCTCAGGCCGGGAGCTGGCACAGCCGGGTAGCCAGCGCCCACGGCCGCAGCTGGGAAGTGCCCGCCTCGGACCCCGGTTTGGAAACTGAACACGGAAGCTCCGAGCCTGGCTTGGAAAGTCCTCCCGAGCCTTTGGACATGGCCGAGATCAGGGAGAAGGTCTGTGACTTCCTCTTCAGCGTGTGTGGTGCCTCCGCCCTGAACGTGGCCAAGAACCTGGGCCTCAGCAGGGCCCGGGATGTCAACGCCGTGCTCATCGATCTGGAGCGGCAGGGCGACGTGTACCGACTGGGCGCCACTCCCCCCGTGTGGCACCTGACGGACAAGAAGCGGGAGCGCGTCCAGATGAAGAGAAATGCGGCCGCCGTCCCCGATACCAGAGGCGACGCGGCGCCCCCCTCCCGTCCCCTGGACGCACCAGAAGCCCCAGACAGTGTCGCGGCTGCCGCAGTGCGGAACGGGCAGGAGCCGGTCCTAAAGCTGGAGAGCAGGCAGGAGGCGGCGCCAGAGCCGGTGAGGCCGAAGCCACCGGCGCACGACAACGGCCCCATGAGGACCGGCTACGTGGACTTTGAGAACGGCCAGTGGGCCACGGACGACATCCCAGATGACCTGAACAGCATCCGCGCGGCGCCGGGCGAGTTCCGAGCCATCATGGAGATGCCGTCCTTCTACAGTCACGGCTGGCCGCGGTGCTCTCCCTACAAGAAGCTGACCGAGTGTCAGCTAAAGAACCCCATCAGCGGGCTGCTCGAGTACGCCCAGTTCGCCAGCCAGACCTGCGAGTTCAACCTCCTGGAGCAGAGCGGGCCGCCCCACGAGCCTCGGTAAGGGACCACCGCCAGCCGGACCTGCACCCCTGCCAGGCAGCCTCGCCCCTCGTGGGGCCCCCGCCTCTTCCCTTGGCCTCTGTGTCTTGGGGGGAGCTCGCCCCCCTGCTGGCCCTTCCTCCCGAGCCTCGCAGCAGCCAGAGTCCCCACCGAGCCAGGGGGTGGCTGAACCTCAGGCTGGAAGGCAGCTTCCTCGAACCGGCTTCCTTGCCTCAGTGTCGTGCCTCCAAGGGCTGGAGGGCTGGAGCCTGGACCCCACCCCACTTCCGGGACCTTCCCTCCCTTCCCTGAGCTGAGTTCCTGGCACAGAACAGGTGGGGTGGCCTGGGGTGCGCACACGGGAAGCCAGAGCAGGTCCCCGTGCGGCTCAGCTCCCCTGGGGACCAGGTAGTGTGAGCGTCCATGGTTGCCCGCCTGTCCGAGGTGGAAGTTTCGTGGCTCCTGATCTGTGCGGTCAGAAAGTTCCTTGCTCCAGCAGCCAGCCAGGCCTCCCACCGTAGGCCCCTGCAGGCCGCTGGACAGACCGGGGGAGACGGCGGCTGCCCAGGTGGGGCTGCTGAAGGCCAGACGCTGCGCCGTGCCGCCCCCGAGCGAGCCGGTGGGGGCGGGAGAGAGTCCCCTTGCCCTCCAGGTTAGTGGGCTCGTGTCCAGGGCGTGGCTTCCCAGCGGTGACCCTTGCTCCTTCTGACCATCAGCTTCACTTCGTGACCGCGACAGGCAGCAGGAGCGCGGTGTAGACGGGTGTGTGTGTCCGAAAGCCAGACTGCCCTGTCTGGGACAGAGGCCAGGGGGGCGTCGTACCCTCTTTTCCCTCCACTCCCCACCCCGGAACTGAGGTAGAACAGTGGGGTTTGTGGTTAACCTTTTTTTGGGCTCCAGCTATAAGAAACGTTGGTGCAACGTACAAGTATTTCAGGAGACCGAAGAAATAAGGAGTTTGACCCGCTTCTCTGACTGAAATCACAGGTTGAGCAAATACCCGAACAGATTTGAAAACTGGAGCGGAGGAGGTCCAGGTTAAGCCCAGAGCAAAGGTTTTTGGTCTTCTGTGTGACCAGGGGCTCTGGACAAATGGGCCTTAGGTGACTCAGACCCAACCACAGGGCCCGGTCTTCAGGGAATGGGGACAGGGGCAGACCTGGGGCCGGCAGGTGCCACGAGTGTGAGGCCGTGCGCGCGTGAAGCCGTGCAGGGTTGGGGCTGTGCCCGTGTGAGGCCGTGCGGAAGGAGCTTCACTGTAGGAGCCACCCCGGTGGCAGCCAGGGGACCTGCTGCGCAAGAACGAAGGCGGCCGGTCGCTGCAGTGGTGGCTGTGGCTCGTGTTTTCTGTGTGCGCTCTCTCTCAACTCGTTGCTGAGAGATGGCGGGCCTCCCCGGAGCTATGATTGCTCTGAGGAGCTCTGAGAAGAGTCCCTGGCTGCCGTGTTTCCGGAAGGTAGGGACTGAGGCTCCAAAGGGACGGGAGCCCCATGTGTAGCAGGAGGGCCCCAGGGTGCAGGGCCCCGCAGGGAGGGCGGCAGGGACGGCCAGGCCTGCACTTACCCATCTCCTCACTTTCAAGATTTAAATTCCAAGTCATCATTGGTGGCCGAGAATTCCCCCCGGCGGAAGCCGGCAGCAAGAAGGTGGCCAAGCAGGACGCGGCCCTCAAAGCCATGACCATTTTGCTCGAGGAAGCGAAAGCCAAGGACGGGGGAAGACCAGAAGAGCCCTACGACTGCTCCACAGAGAAGGGGTCGGAGAAGGTAGGCATCTTGCCCTCTGGGGGCCCCGTGCTCTGCCCCTGCCTAGGCCCCACTCCCCTGCCCCACACCCAGCGCCCCTGCTTGCCCGCCTCCCAGCGCAGCTGGGGTTGCAGACCGCTGGGCTGGAAAGTGGCCTCAGGGATGGCCAAGTCCAGGCTCTGTCTCTGGCAGATGAGACGCGGGACACAGGACGGCTCCGTGACGCGGCCTTTGCTGCCGTGCCCCCACCTCCCCCAGCCCTCTCCCTCTGGGCCGTCAGCCCCTCGAGTGGGGTTGACCCCTCACCAGTCCCCCCTCCGGGACGCAGCTGCCATGGTTTCTCAGCCGTTTCTCTCATCTCTCGTTTTCTCCAGTCAGCAGAGTCCCAGCCCAGCGCCCCTTCTGCCGCAGCCTTGTTTTCAGGGAAGAACCCGGTCACCACCTTGCTGGAGTGTGTACACAAGCTGGGGACCTCCTGCGAATTCCGCCTCCTGTCCAGAGAAGGCCCCGCCCACGACCCCAAGTACATCTTTCACCTCGGGCATCTTTGCGGGGCTTTCCCGGAAGAGTGATAACTCCCTCCTGGCCTTCCGAGGGGCGGCCAGTCATCCCCAGTCGTCCCGCGGACGTCGCCTGTCTTCCGCATGGGAAGTGGGCGGGCCGTGCTGCAGACAGTCTGGGATTAGGACCTCGGAGGGTGACACGGGGACCGAGCGCTAGGGAGCCGCTCGGCCTGGTGGTAGCTGGTGGTGGGTTTGCAGACCTGGGTGTCCCCGGGGTTCTGCACACCCTGCATCCCGGAGGACAGTTCCCAGAGGAGGCCCCAGGGCCCCGACACGTAGGGCCGCATGGGCCGAGGCGCAGAGAGGCCGGTCCTCAGAGGCGAGCGGTGCCGCTCTGAATGAGCTCCTCTGTGTCCTGCCAGGTTCCAGTACTGCGTGGCCATGGGAGCCCACACCTTCCCCACCGCGAGTGCCCCCAGCAAGAAGGTGGCCAAGCAGATGGCAGCCGAGGAGGCCATGAAGGCTCTGCACGGAGAGGCCACCAGCTCAGCGCCCCTGGACACCCAGGTGGGCCATCGTGGCAACCGCGGCACCCAGCACTGCCCCTGGCACCCCAGAGCTGCCCCATGCTCACGGCTCCTCCTTGTGCACTGACTTCCCTTCAGCCCGGGGGCACGAGCACAGAGCCCTTCGATAACCTGGAGTCCGGGCTGCCTAGCAAGGTCAGGAGGATCGGCGAGCTCGTCCGGTACCTGAACACCAATCCCGTAGGCGGCCTGCTGGAGTACGCCCGCTCCCACGGCTTTGCGGCCGAGTTCAAGCTGGTTGACCAGTCCGGCCCTCCGCACGAGCCCAAGTGAGTGTCTCGGTCCCGAACGGCCACGTGCCCCGGAGGGGAGAGGACAGGCTGCCCCTGGGGCCACGGGACAGGCCAGCTTGGAAGATCCCGTGGCCATCTAGAGAGTACAGTCACTCCTACAGCACATGTGCTGTGTTGTTTCTGATTCATTTTTTTTTAAAGATTTTATTTATTTATGCGAGATCACAAGTAGGCAGAGAGGCAGGCAGAGAGAGAGGGGGAAGCAGGCTCCCCGCCGAGCAGAGAGCCCGATGCAGGGCTCGATCCCAGGACCCCGAGATCATGACCTGAGCTGAAAGCGATATGTATGTGCCAAGAAAATCATTCAAGCTCCTTGAAAAAGTACGCAGGGAAAAGCCTCCTTTCTACCTCAGGCTGATAGTTTCCTTCTCCCGAGTTACACACTATGACCAGCTTCTTTAGTACTTCTAGAAATTTCCATGCATGTATTACTTTTTCATTTTGCTTTTTAAACAGAAGTAAGTATAAACCCCGTCCTTGTGCATCCGACTCCCTCACTGACCAGCGTGTCTTACACGTCGCTCCGTGTCTCGGATGCACACGCCCGGCACAGTCCTTTCTGTGGCTGCATATTTCTGGACGTTCTCTAAGTTTTTTTTTAACATAAGCTCAGCGCCAGGGGGCTTGTCACGAGCCCAAGACCGAGAGGCGCCGTGGCCCCAGCTGGCCGGGCATCCCCGCAGCCTGGGTGCTTCCGGTTTTAAAGCTGTTTCATGGAGCAGGAGACACAACGGTCTCTCCTGAAGCGGCCGGCGCACCCGTCCCCTGGGCCGGGAGAGAGGACGGTGCCAGTGGCGGTGCGGCCCTCCCCGTCTGCGTGCCGCCGGGGCCGGTCTTCGTGCTCTGCCCGCTCGTGAGGGCGGTTCTGGGTGACGGCTCGGAACAGGTTTCGAGGGTTTTGTTCTTGTGTAGGTCATACGCGCCTTAAAATGCGGCGCAAGAATCTTGTCCTCCCTCCCCCTCCCCGCGTCCTTCCAGCCGGTCCTCACCTGAATGCCCCTTTGTCGCAGGAGCGCGGTGCCATGAGCCCCACGGGGCAGCCTCCGCGAGGTGTGCGGGTCCCCCTCTGTCCTCTGCGGGAAGGTGCGCCGCGGTTCCTCGGTGCCCTGGCCTGGGCTGTCCGCCAGCCCCTTGTGACCAGGGTGTGGGTCATTGCCACACCCTGTGCCACCCGGGAATGACATCTTCGCGGGCGCCTAAAATCCCGGGAGACGGTGCCGGGCCTCCCGCGGGGCGGTCAGAGCGGCCGCGCGCCCGTCGGCCAGGCCCGGCGCCGAGTAGCAGCGCGAGGCAGCGCCTTCCCCGCCTGGGCAGGCCCGAGCTGCTCTGCCGCTTCCTGCCGCCCGGGCTGCGCGCGGTCTCCACTTGCCTTTCTCTCGTGAAGGCGAGATTCCTCCGCGGGTTCGCTTTGGTTGGCAGGAACAGGAACTTCGGGGGTCCTCCGTGAAGGGGCAGCGGTGCGACAGGAACTTTGGAAACGGGTCGTCCGAACCAGACTTTTACCCTTGCCGTTCTAGAACGTCAGGAACGGGGTCTCGGTGCCGGGCGAAGATTAGGCTGTGTCGAGATGCCTGTTGTGGTTATTTACCGAATAACAAGAGGGACAAAGCTCAGAGTCCTCCCCAGAGATTCTAAAAAGGCGTTTAATCAACTCCGAGTCCATTCGGGTTAAGAAACCCAGCCGTGAACACAGCGGACATCGCCGATCGCGGTCACGACGTGGGCCTGAAGTCAGCCGCCGGGCGTTTACTCTGTGTTGACCGGGGGCTGGCGGCAAGGTTGGCACACGTGGGTCCCCGGTCCCCGCGCTGCCGGCTCGTGCTGCCCGTGGGGACAGACAGGCGGGGGGACCACGGGAGCCGGGCACTGGGAGCCCCGGGACAGGGCGGCGGACGGCGGACGTCCCTATGCGGAGGGAGCGGTCGCGGTGGCGGAAAGCGGCGGAGCAGGTGGCAGGAAGCGCGCGGCTCTGAGGCTGTGATTAGACCAAGACCCAGTTTCGGGACCGCAGCTGGGCCGGCCGAGCGCTTTCGTTTCCCGTGACCTGCTGCGGCGGGGGGTGCAACTGACTTCCTGCAGACCCACAAGACCCGATTCCCGGGTTCGCGCGACAGCTCCGTGGGGGCGCCTGGGTGGCCCGGTGGGTGAAGCGCCCGCCTTCGGCTCGGGTCAGGATCTGGGGGCCCCAGGGTCGAGCCCCGCGTCGGGCCCCCTGCTCAGCAGAGAGTCTGCTTCTCCATCTCCCTCGGCTGCCCCCCTGCTTGGCCGCGCGCTCTTTCCGACAAATACTGAAGCGTTTGAAAAGGGAAAAGAAAAATCCAGGAGAATAGCCAGAAAGCTCTGAGGGAGGTCTGGGCTGCACTGCGCGGGGCCGGCTCTTGGGGCAGACGCGGGGGAGGGGGCGCTGCCCACGCGTCTCTGCAGGACATCGCTGGCGTCTGTCTCAGCGCCGCCTCTCATCTCACGTCCTTAAGGCAGGGGCGCCGGGCTGACTTGGGGCGGCGCAGCTCTCCATCTCGGTGTTCTGGGTTCGAGCGCCACGTTGGGTGTAGAGATTGCTTAAAAATAAAATCTTAAAAATATGTACATAAAATAAACCATAAAATCACAGGTAGAAGTGGGGATTTTTGCTTGAGAACTTTGGAGTGGCAAAGCTTTTCCATGAAACAAAGTCAGAAAGACAGAGGTGTGGCTGCTGGGAGAACTGGGGTCTTAAAAGACCACCTGAGGATAAAACACTGGGGGCCAATTTCTTTATAAGTCAGGGTTCCTTTCCACTGGGAGGCGTGTGAGCTAAACGCACGCGTGTCCGTGAGGTGTCCTCCCGAGCGTCTCAGCAGGGAGTGGAGAGCAGCGCTTTCAGGGCGGGGGGCGCCCCCGGGAACCCTCCCGCACCCTGCACGGCAGCTCTGCTGTTTCAGTGGACAACCCAAGGTGGTCTGTGGACTGGTGAATCGTGGGGTGCGCCCACCCCAGCACTGCGCCCGGTGTGTGCAGACGGCCCCTGGAACAGCCCGTGGGCACAGCGGGGGCTCGGGGAGGGCTGGGATGCGGGCACTGGGCCAGCGCTGCGAGGCTGGGCCCAGTGTTTGCTCCTGGAGATGAGGGACACTTACTCCGCTTCCGTACGTAACGACGGGAACGTTTACTTATGCGGTAACCCACGGCTCAGTTTTTCTTTTTTTATAAATACTTACTTGGCACACCGAGAGCACAAGCAGGCAGAGAGGCAGGCGGCGAGGGAGGGGGAAGCAGGCTCCCCGCGGAGCCGAAAACCTGATGCGGGGCTCGATCCCAGGACCCTGGGATCATGACCTGAGCCGAAGGCAGAGGCTTTAACCCACTGAGCCACCCAGGCGCCCCCACTGCTCACTTTTAAAAGGTGGTTAGAGGAGAAGAGCTCTGGACGCAGTGTCTTATTTTGAATTTATCTCCATATTAAGTGATGTGGACTCATTCCTTCGGGTTCATATGTTATCTGCGTTTCCTGGATATGAACGTGTTCGCGTCCTTGTCTTTTGGCTCTGACTTCCTCCTGGGAGAGCGTGAGCGCGGGGAGAAGGACTCAGAACACTGGCCCAGGGCACCCGGAGAGCCTCCTGGCCTGTGACGGGCACGCTGGCTCGAGGGCCTGCCCTCGGCACCCAGCAGCCCTCCTGTATCATCACCCTCGCTCTTCGTGCTTGCCTTCTGTCCTCTCCCACTTGCGTGAAACCCTCCCTCGGACTCCGTGACTCACACAGGATTTAAGAACTTACCAGGAATGAGGGGAGGGCATGGAGACCCCCGGGGCTGCGGGCAGGGGCCGCTGTAATGGCTCCGCGACAGGAGAGCACTGCTTCCCTCTGTCTGCTCTTCTCGGTGGCCGTATCTCAGAATCTCGCTGCTTGAAGGCAGGAGCTGTGGGGGCCGAGACCTCCCCAGAACCCCGGGCTCCCCTCCAGCTTCCTTGTCGCTTCGACTGGGCCTCTGAGTCTGACCCTCCTGAAGGAGAGCTCTTGGGTTTCACCCCTTATGCTCTTTTCCCCTGGTCCTTCCCATCTCCATAGGCAACCTCACTGTCCCCCCAGTAGCTCACACCAGTGGCCAGGTGTGGGCCATCACGTCTAGCCCCTTCACCTCCCTCGAGGAGACCAGTCTCTGTCTTAGAAGTCCTGCTCTCCAGACCCTCCCCTCCTGCCTCCAGCGGCCTCTCCTCTGCACTACACTCCCTCATTTGTTCATCCGTCCAGAGGATGTTTCTGGCCCGCATTCTGTTTGTTTGGACAGGGGCCAGATGGGAACCAGTGATTCCAGAGATGGACATAGGGTCTCCCGTCTCATGTGTGTTCTAAAGAGCTCGAAGTGCATGATGGGTTGCGAATCTGCTTGGTGTGGCCTGACCTTGTATGGAGGGGTGCCGCGCCGTGGCCTGGGGACCGTTCAGAGAAAGCCGGAGCTCTGGGCAGGGCTCGATTCAGCGCAGGCCTGCGGTGGGCAGGGAGCAAACCTGCAAGGCGGGAGGCCCGGCCCGTCCACACCCGCCACAGAAAGCCCCTAGGGACTGTCTCTTGCTCCCTGCTGCCCTTGCATTTTTACTACTCTGTTTTGTACTAACTTCTTTGTCCCACTCTTCTTTGATTCCTTCTTCTTTATTTAGACTTTCACCAAAACCCCTCTTCATACTTTAAAGCGATGACCGTCTGTAGTGCTACATCGAGGAAAGGGCAACAGGGACAGATGCTTTCTTTTCCCATCGCCTCACGTGCCTGCACCTGCTCTGCTGTGCGGGTCCCCCCCCAGCCCCCTACCCCACACCCCCTCTAAGCACCACCTCCCGCCCTCAGCCCTGTATGCCCGCAGCGGTCAGCGGGCCTTGCTGTGAACCACCTGGCAGGCCCCCCGGCCCCCTGCACCCCTCACCACCGCACCTCCTCTCGTCTTCGGGGTCTTGGCTTTACCTCAGTGTTCCCAGCGTGCCAGGAAAAGGCAAACTGCAGGCCTCCTACGGTTACTAGGCACAGGGAGCATGGCTGGTGGGGGTCCCGGCGTCTGACCCCCAGCGTGACCCCAGCCTGTGCCGTCCATGTTTGGTCCCCACGTATAGCGACTGTCTGCCGCGTGCACAGCGGCTCGTGGGGATTGTGGAGGCCGGCGTTGGGCCGTTTCTCCAGCAGCGACTGCTCATGCCATGTCTCTGGGCTCATTTCGGTGATTCTCACAATGTTCAAAATTTTCCGTATTTAGCGATCTGTGATCTGTGGCTACAAGTCACCGAAAGCTGAAACGGTGGTGAGCATCTTTCTAGCGATGAGGTACTTTTTCATTAGGGGACATGTGTTGTTTAGATCTAAGGCCGTTGCACACCTGAGAGGCTCAGTAGAGTGTGACCCTAACGTGTGTTGCACTGGAAAACCAGGAAGTTGGTTTTATCTCACTTTATCGCAACACTGGCTTTACGGTGCTGGTCCGGGACCCAGTCCACAACGGCTCCAAGGGGACCTGTGTGCGTGCGTGTGTACGTGTGTGCGTGCCCGTGCGCATGTGTGCGCGCGCACAGAACTCGTATTCTTTTCAAACGCGTGGAACAGATGTGAGATTCTCCTGAGTCTCGGGCAGGACCCCTGCCTTCCAGCATCTTTCACGCCACGGCCCCTGCCCCTGGGGATTCTGTCACCCCCCCAGCCCGCGCACAGCTACTGGCCCGGGGAGGCGTGAGGCACACGGCTGCTCAGGAGCCCGGCCCCGAGCCTCTGTGGACCGGGGCGCCCCGTCAGGGCTCAGTGGCCCGGTGTGTCCCTCGGTTCTGGGGCCCCCTCTGATCTCTAGCGAGGGACTCCGGACGCCCACACGAAGCGTCGTGTCCCAGCACGTCTCCCGCTGAGCAGAGTCAGGCTAGAGGTGAGCGTGCAGCGGGGAGCAGACAGGTGGCATCTGTCTCTGCAGAGGTCCCCGTGCGAATACCTGGGGCCCAGGTCCGGGAGGGGCTGCCTGACGACGGCCGTCCGGTCGTGCGCTTGTCTTTATGCCCTGCTTCTCCTCCCGAAGGTTCGTTTACCAGGCGAAAGTTGGGGGTCGCTGGTTCCCAGCCGTCTGCGCGCACAGCAAGAAGCAGGGCAAGCAGGAAGCGGCAGATGCGGCCCTGCGCGTCTTGATTGGGGAGAACGAGAAGGCAGAGCGCATGGGTTTCACAGAGGTAACCCCAGTGACAGGGGCCGATCTCAGAAGAACTATGCTCCTCCTCTCCAGGTCCCCAGAAGCACAGCCAAAGACAGTTAAGACGTCGACTCTTGGTGCTCTCTCTTTGTGGGGTCTTGCTGACTCCTCTCTGGGTGGACTCGGCGTTTAACTCGCCGTCCCGGGCCGTAGGCGGGGGCTGTGGCGGGGGCCCCGGCGGCACGCGGAGCCGGCCCGCGCGCGAGGGCCCTGACGCAGCCTTGTGCCCGCAGCTCCCGCTCAGCGGCAGCACTTTCCATGACCAGATCGCCATGCTGAGCCACCGCTGCTTCAACGCGCTCACCAACAGCTTCCAGCCCTCGCTGCTCGGCCGCAAGATCCTGGCCGCCGTCATCATGAAAAAGGCCTCCGACGACCTGGGGGTGGTGGTCAGCCTGGGCACAGGTCAGGGAGGCTCGCTGCCTTGGCCTCGCTGCGGGGGGGGGGGGGGGGGGCTTGAGGCGGGCTCCATCCTGAGCCCCCCACAGACCGCCTCTGTCCCCTCCTCCCACCGGGGCGCCTGGGCTCAGGCGTGATCTCAGGGTCCCGATCTCTGGGCAGTGGGATCCAGCCCCTGAGAGGTGGGATGGGCTCCACGCTCAGCGGGGAGTCCCTTGTCCCTCCCCCGCCCTGCCCCTGCCCAGACCCTACTTGCACTCCGTGTCTCGCTCAAAAAAGAAAAAAAAGGAAAAGCCAAACAGCGACTATCCTGTTGGTCTTCATTTCCCCGGGAAAGATGAGGCTTGTTGTCCACGCCTTCCAGGGAACCGCTGCGTGAAGGGGGACTCGCTCAGCCTGAAGGGGGAGACGGTGAATGACTGCCACGCGGAGATCATCTCCCGGCGAGGCTTCATCAGGTGGGTGGGCGCGGGGGCTGCCCGGGAGCCTGTCGCCCGCCTGACCCCTCGGGGCTGGGGCCGCACCGCTGCAGAGCCTGCTGTCTCCACCTGCCCCCTTGGTCCTGTCGGGGCGTGGACCCCTTCTACCTGCGTCCGGGGACCGGGGGAGCCTCTTGCCGGCCTGCCCGCTCTGCCCTCCAGGTCACGTCCTCAGCAGGTCAGGGGGCAGAAGCGAGGCCGACCTGAGAGGCCGGCTGGCTTTCCGAGGTGGCCGGGCCTCCCCTGATGGGGGCCGGGCCCCAGAGGCCACCACGGTCCTAGCCACGGCTCCCCTCGCAGGTTCCTCTACAGCGAGCTGATGAAGTACAACCCCCAGACGGCGAAGGAGAGCATTTTCGAGCCTGCGAGGGGCGGAGAAAAGCTGCAGATAAAGAAGAGCGTGTCGTTCCATCTGTACATCAGGTCCGTGCGGGCTCTGCTGCCCCACAGCCGGCCTGCCAGGCCCCGGGGTCGGGCATCTGAGTGCCGGCCTGGCCCATCAGGCGGAGCCGTTCCCTGGGCCGCATTTGGCCCAGCGGCCCGTGGGAGGCTGTGGGAGAGGCCCCCGGGGACTGGGGGGCCCCCGCGCAGCTGAGCTTTCGTGGACGCCCTGTCCTGCAGCACGGCCCCATGTGGGGACGGCGCTCTCTTCGACAAGTCCTGCAGTGACCGCGCCGTGGAGAGCTCTGACTCCCGTCACTACCCGGTCTTCGAGAACCCCAAACAGGGCAAGCTGCGCACCAAGGTGGAGAACGGTGAGTGGCGCGCTCCCTCGTGCCCACGGGAAGGCTCCTGCCCGGAGGGGGTGACCTGGGGACAGGGGTGTGGCGTAGAAAGCCAAGATTCCAGCTGGCATCGGTAGTCGGGGAGCTGCGCAAGTCAGGTAGGAGGCGGCGTGCCCACCTGGCTAGAGACAGAGGTGTGGCAGTCCGCTTCCCATCCTTGATCTTCACAGCCAGGGTGGGAGGTGAAGGGATGTGGGACTGAGTCCAAGGAGTGACAGAGGTGGGCGCCAAGTATGCAACTGCCTTCCTTCCGCCGGTCCCTCCTCCTCCAGGGCCCTTGTTGCAGGGGGTGTCCCCTCATTCCTGCCCCCTGCCCGCTCAGGCCAGGTCACCTCCCTTTTCAAAACCCACGGAGCTGCCCAGGACCCAGCAGCTCACTCCAGGGTATGTCCCCAGAACAGATGAGTGCATGCTGGTTCCTAAAGGCGAGGGGCGAGAGTCACCCCGGTCTGGCTGCTGGCAAGCGACCCAAACAGGGTCTGTCTGCATGGTGCGGTCGGCTCGGCTGTGAGAGGGGTGCGGCTCTGGCTCCTTTTACAACACAGACGAGCCCCGAGAAGGCAGCCAGTCACCAGAGGTCCTGCATCTTGTGCCTCCGTTTACGCGAAATGTTGGGAATACAGAGCAGGCCTCCCTATAGAGACGAGAAGTGGACTTTTGGCTACCTGGGGCCTGGGCTGGGAGGGCTTGGTCCACGTAGGGATGCTTCTTTTGAGGGCAACGAAAGGTTCTAAACTTGACCATGGGGAGGGCTGCACCCCCGTGAACATATGAAAAACCATAAAACTGTGGCTTTAGATGGGTGAATTCAATGTCAGCAGAACTGTCACTGAAAGCAGCCACACGGTTCGCCTGCACACACGCACATGCCTCAAACCCACAGGCAACCTGGACAGCCCACCCTCGCCGCCACAGGGCCTTTGTTTGTGCTGTTCTCCGTGTCTGAAGCTGTCGTACTCAGCTGTTGCTGCTCCCTGGTGCCTTTGCTGCCCTGGCAGTTCCAACCCCGCGGCCCCCCGCCCCCGCGGCCCACTGCCACCCCTCCCTCCTGGGTCCGAGCCCTGTTCCGTTCAGAGTTCTGCCTGTACTGCTTTGCTTGCTGTGGGTCTGGCCCTTTCTGGCCGCACCCGCATGAACGGTCCAGGAGCGCAAGGATCTTCGTGGTTCGCTGCCGTTGTCCCCGCCCCGAGTAGCGCGCCCAGCAGCAGGTGCAGCCTCCGAAGACGGACTACGCACGGCCTCGGCCCACGGGAGGCGTGCGAAGGCCACGCCGGGGAGGGGCTGGCCCAGGGGCCCGCGTAGCTCTGACCCGAGTCCCTCCGCAGGGGAAGGCACAATCCCCGTGGAGTCCAGCGACATCGTGCCCACGTGGGACGGCATCCGGCTGGGGGAGCGGCTGCGCACCATGTCCTGCAGCGACAAGATCCTGCGCTGGAACGTGCTCGGCCTGCAGGGGGCGCTGCTGACGCACTTCCTGCAGCCGGTGTACCTCAAGTCCGTGACGCTGGGTGAGGGGCCTGCGCCGGCCCCGCCCCGCGCGCCGCCGGCC
>ML111417.1:20771-52834 GCA_003697995.1 Taxidea taxus jeffersonii | reverse complement strand
CCCCGCGCGCCGCCGGCCCCGCCCCGCGTGCTGGGGTGGGGGTCCCTGGCTTCCGGGTCAGACGACACCCCCCGCAACACGCACACCTGAAGCCCGAACGAAATGTGCCCGCGGCTCTGGGGCCCTGTGCCCTGCGCAGCCACTGCCGGCAAGGCCGGCCACCTTGGTCGCGACCCCCGCTCGCACGTCCGCGCCCCTGTACGTCCCCGACTCGCGGCAGCGCCCACCGCTAACTCAGGTGCCCGCCTTGGTCCCGCGCAGGTTACCTCTTCAGCCAAGGGCACCTGACCCGGGCCATCTGCTGCCGTGTGACGAGAGACGGGAGCGCCTTCGAGGACGGACTGCGGCCCCCCTTCGTTGTCAACCACCCCAAGGTGCTGCAGCTCCCTCCGCCTCCTCTTGGTGTGTGCTGTGGCCGCGGCGGGGGGCTCACGGGTGTCCCAGGAGCTGGTCCTTTCGTCCTCTCGGACGCCAGGGCCTTTCTGCTCGGGCTGGGACCGTCTGAATTGAGCCGGGCTTGGTAGGACCAGCGTCTGTGCCCCACACAGCCCCAGCCGAGAGGAAAGGTCCCGAGACACCCCCTCTCGTGGGGGTCCCCAGTCCCTGCAGCAGGACCTCCTGGAAGGTCTCCATCTTTCCCCTGTCGCTCCCGGGACCCCTAGGTTGGCCGAGTCAGCGTGTACGACTCCAAAAGGCAGTCGGGGAAGACGAAGGAGACGAGCGTCAACTGGTGCCTGGCGGACGGCTATGACCTGGAGATCCTGGACGGGACCCGGGGCACCGTGGACGGGTGAGGCGCCCCGCCCGCGCCCCGCCCGCGCCCCCTCAGCTGCCGGGGGAGTAACGAGCGCGTTTTGTCCCTCCAGGCCACGGAATGAACTGTCCCGAGTCTCCAAGAAGAACATCTTCCTGCTGTTTAAGAAGCTCTGCTCCTTCCGGTACCGCAGGGACCTGCTCAGACTGTCCTACGGCGAGGCCAAGAAAGCCGCCCGCGACTACGAGATGGCCAAGAGCTACTTCAAGAAGAGCCTGCGGGACATGGGCTACGGGACCTGGGTCAGCAAGCCCCAGGAGGAGAAGAACTTCCACCTCTGCCCCGTGTGAGGGCCGGGGCCGGGGGGCCGGGGGGCCAGGCTGGAGCTTCCCTCGGTGCGCCGGTCGGCACTGCTCCTGTCCTCTTCTCTTTCTGGTGGAGCACACTGGTGACGTCGGTGACACTGCTTCCGCCCGGGCCCAGGCCCGACGGTCCGCCCGCCCACCTGCCCCCTGCACTGGAGGGAGGTGCGTCCTCCCCTCGCCCACCACGTGAGCCCCCGCCCAGCCCCGCCTTGGCTTCTGCTTCACCCCGTGTGTTGGCCGCACCCACGTCTGGGCGTCGGGGCCGGACTGGGCCGCCCCGAGTCCGCTCAGGGCTGGAGGCTCCTCTGTCTCCCTCTGCCCTTTGTGATCCCCTCCTTATGATCCTTCTATCTCTCCTCTCCTCCGCGGGGCCGAGGTCACGTCCATTCCGTGAAACAGGCGTGAGGACAGGAGCTGACGAGCACACTCAGTTCATGGCCAGGCCGGGCCGTCGGGACCCGCAGGGGACGCTCGGTGACCTTCGGGTCTTGCACTTTAGCTGGGGGGGGGGGGGGGGGCGCTGGGCAGCAGGGAGGGCAGGCCTAGGACTCACGCCCACAGGAGCCCCGCAGAGTGACACCAGCCGCCCCGCCGTGCAGACCGGCCTCGTGGGACCACCAGCCCCGCTGTCCTCCGGAAGCATTCCTGGGGGGTGTCCTGCTGGCGGGGACACAGACCCCAACCCCCGGCAGGGAGAGGTCCTGCACCAAGAGTCCTCTGCCCCGATAATCAGGACTGAGAGGATGGGCGGAACAATCACGCCGGGCCAGGTCCCCGCGCGCCCTGTTCCCTCTCCCAAGACCGTGACACCGGGGGAGTTGGCCGAGTCATGGGTGTGTTAGTTTTAAAAAACTCATAAACGCTGATTCTTAACTGCTATGGAGAACCTGGAAGTACACAGGTTTTGAAGTCAGACTTAATTTTTCATTCATCCAAGACGTCTGTCTGCCGCAGAGCTCCAGAAGGGCAGGCCTCGGGCTGGCGGGGGTGGCGGGGTCTCTGCAGGGCTGACGCCCGACCCCAGTTGAAACCACGTGAGGTGGGAGCCTGTCTACACCCCCGGCCAGCTCCCTGGCGCTCGGCTCTGTGCCCACGCCGACCAGACCGGAGCCCGCCTCTAGGTGACCCCTCAGTCCCCGCCTACCGGCGCTCTGGGCCAGGCCCTCGGGGGACCGTCCCCCCACCTCGTGCCCCACTCACTGCTGACGAGGCAGCCCGTCCGGACCCCTCTTCAGCAGTGGGCACCCTCACACTCGCTTCAGTTCTTGTGGCCACTATTCCCTCTGTGCTTCGGACCAAAAATTGACCAAAATTAAAAAAAAACCCAAACCACGTTTTTTAGAAGTATATACGAAAGTCTGGAGGGTCTCGGGCCGGGAGCCCCAGGGTCGGCCTCTGCTGCAGGAAGGGGGCCCGCCGTGCCCCCCAGGACTGGAGGGGCAGAGCCCCCCCCCCCAGTGCTCTACTTTCTTGTCTGCTCTTTGTTTTTAGTAACGAGGACGCCCTTCTTCCTTTTTTAAATGGGTCTTTGTAGTTGATTGTCCAACCGTGGCTGTTGCGCATTCTCTGAATAATCACGTGTGAAACGTCGTGCTCGAAGCTACTTCCCTGACTCACGTGGAGCGACTGTGCCGGTCTGGGTCCTGGTGTGGCTCCAGGAGCGGGTGGCAGGGGCCGGGGCGCGGACTCGGCGCGGGGGGCTGCACCCAGGGTCCTCGATTCCGCTTTGATGTGTCCCTCGGCAACCGTGACTAACGATATACATTCCTCGGAAATAAAGAGAAGCTGAATTGTTAGGAGCCTCCAGCCGTGGCTTCCTGGGGGAGGGAATGAGGGGGCAGAGGGGCCTCGGCCCTGCGGTCTCTGAGGGTGGAGCCCCCAGCCCGACACCTTGTCCTGGGGCGGGAAGCCGGGCGCACGGCACACCAGCCCTCGTGCTCGGCGGGGGCGTCTCGGCCCTGCCCCGAGCCGCAGGGAAGCCGGGGCTTGGGGGGCTGGGAGCAGGCGCTGGAGTGTGTCTCCGCGGGGCTTCCACAGAGAACGCGCCCCTTCCCGCGCTGCCCTTCCTGCCAGTCTCTACCACGCTCGTCCCCGCCTTTTTAGAAGCGCTGTCCTCCCAGAGGGCACACGGTCACTGCGAAGCCTCCTTCCCCACCTGCGACAGATGGGACAGCTGAGGCCAGGAGGGCCAGTGACGAGTTTGGGGGCACATTAAAGACCACAGCTGTGTGTGTGTGTCATTCGTGGTCCTCCGAGACCCCAGGGCTGAGTCGGCTGGACTTCTGGAGACGGGGAAGGAGATGTCCCCCTGCAGGGACATATGGGGACCCCTCAGGCTGCTCCTGCGCCCCACCCCCACCAGAGGGAAACTGTCCCCGAGTCTTCAGGACACAGCTCCCTTCACAACAAATGCGAACGCCAGGCCCCTGTGCGGAGGGAACGAGCCCGTCCCCACTGCCCACTCGGAGGGGCTGGGACACAGTCCTGTGGGAGTGTCATTGGCTGGCACTCTGTCCCCGCTCACCCTGCCTTCCTTCAGGGCCCACAGCTCAGTGCCACTGCCGGGTTTGGACCCAGAGCAAACCAGGGTTCTGGGGACAGGTGCGGCCTTCACACAGACCACAGCCTTGACCGCCCCGTGCCCGCGCTGCGAGGAGACCCCGGCCAACCCTGCCTCCGGGGCCCTTGTTTAGGAGCCCCCCGCCCCCCAGGAGCTATTTCTGGGCCTTTAGGCCATTTCTTTCCATCCACGGAGTGCCCTTGCCGGGGACTGATCACAATCACGGTCACTGCTCCCCTCCCATCCTTGTGCTTTCATGCCTCCTGAGCCTCGTTTCTCCAGCTTCCTCCCACCCCCCGGTTCCCAAAATGGGCCAAACCTGACCACCAGATACAACAGAGAGACGAGACAGGTTTGGAAACTATTTTCTTTATGAGAATCTTGAATCCCTAAGGGGTCCAGCCTGAGGTGGGTTAGACCAGTGCAAGTATTCGGAAGCACAGAGAAGGGAGGCCAAGGCTAGTGTGGGGGCACGGGGGCTCTGAGTGCGTGGGTGAGGCATCCTAGCCACGGCTCCTAGACCTATAGTCCTCAGGAGCCGCGGGACACGCTCGGAAACATGCGGCTGATTCTCGCTCTGGCCTGGGCAAGTGCCTGGCCGGCACCGCTGCGCTGAAGGTCCAGACGACGTGGCCATGGCCCCTGGAAGCAGAGGCTGAGAGGGAGCCGAGTGCACTCTGGGCAGGGACCAACTCAGAGATGCCCCTTGCTTTCCCACAGCGCCATGACCCAGCCGCGCAGACGGCTCAGCTGAGCGAGTCTCCTGCCGCCAGGGGCCCTTCCCTGCAGGCTGTCCCTGGGGCTGGGAGGAGATGGAAGTTGGGCCCAGATGCTGCCCAGAGCATCTCCTGCCTCTCCCCTTCCCGCTGGCACGGCCTTCCTCTGCCAGGCAGGCTGGCTGGGAGACCGCCTTGGGTTTTCGAGAACTCCATGCAGCTGTGGCGGGATGACACGCCGGGCCACCAGGACACTGCTCTCCTGCTGCAGCAGCCCCTGACAGCCCCTAGCGTCAGGAGCAGCTTGCGCTGCCCCGCTCCTCAGGCAAGGGGGTTTGCAGATGGAGACGATGCCCGCCCGCTCCCCCAGCCGCCCCTCCCGAGCCCACCTCGCTCAGGCTCCGCTAGAGGGTCTGCACCGCCCTCTCCAGTTCGGGCACGGTTTCTCTGCAGAGCCGGCCCCCCACAGAAGGGGCAGGGAGCTTCCCCGACAGCACCAAGGGGAAAGAAGGGACGATGCTTGTCCCAAGCTTCCAGACGCCCCCAGGGTTCGAACTGTCCCCACGCAGGGCATCACCTCGTCTGGGCGGTGGGCTTCCTCCCTCCGCCCCTGCCCTCTCCTGCCCGCCGCTGGCACCGTCCCCTTGGAGTGGGAGGCACCACCCCCAAGGCCCTGCCTAGCTAACCCGGTCCCATGCAACCTTCTGTCCCCGAAGCCTCAGCCGGCTCCGCTGCCCCCGGGGTCACCAGCGGGAAGGAGCAACGTCAGAGCAAGGGGCTTTCCTGAGTCGCGGCAACCCCAGTCCCCCGCGGTCTCCTTACCCGTCAGAGGCTCCCGGGGAGTGGGGAAGCCGTGGGCGGGGAGGCCTCCAGCACCGCCGGTGACGGTATCGAGTGCCCGGCAGGAAGCACTCCCAGCGGCCCAGGCCACAGCGAGGCAACCGCACAGCCAGGAGCCGGGCCTCAGGCTGGCACCCCATCCGCCGGACGGGCGGTTCCTTTCTGGTTGCTCTTGGGCTCCAGGACGCTCCCCCGGGCTCTGACCCAGCAGCGGCTCCAGCTTAATACGGGCAGCTCTGTTTGCTGCCCAGGAAGAGGGGATCTCCGCAGGCCGAGACATCCGCTTGGCCAGCTGGGGACACGCGCTGAGGCACACCTTGCCCAGCGGCTGGTGGGGCATCCACAGCCAAGACAGGACGAGACGGGCCCCAAGGGCACACCGGTGTCGGGAGGAGCTCGGCTTCCCGCAGGTGGTGCTCCAGGGAGCCACAGCCGCCGGGCCCACCGGGCGGCCCCTGGAGAGCTCCCCTCCGCCGCGCTCCTCCACCGTGGGGTCCCCAGACCCGCACCCTGCTTCCGGGGGCTGGGTCTGCTCCAGGGAGAGGGAGAGGAGGGCGGTTCGAGGAAGGCTCTAAGGATGGTCAGGCGCCCCCCGTTCTGCCCGCCTCCACACTGCACACCCGGCCAGGGTCCGCAAGAACAGCCCGGGCTGCTCCCTCCTCGCTACTGTCCCCGCTCGGGAGAGGAGGCCGCTGGCGCCCAGAAAAGCAAACGGACTTGCTCGCGGCAGCTGACAAGCAGGTGTGAGCCGGGACCAGCACCCAGACTGAAACCGTCCGGTCCTGTGGCGGATGCGGTGTGTCCCCCGAGCTGTCAATACTGTCCTTGGCTCTGCTGCGCCCGCACGAGCAGGGCTCCAGCAGGGCTCCAGGGGACAGCACGGTCCGTGTCACCTGGCTCTCTGGCTGCCCTGGAGCGATGGCCCCCTCGGGGACCAGCCACCTGCTGGCACTGAGGACAGGCCGGGACCACAGGGTAGAGCCAGTCACGTGGCAGGAGTGGGGGCAGGACGTCCGTCAGAGGTCTGTCTCCTCGGCTAAGAGCCCAGAGTCTCCCGGCCGGTCCCTGGGAGCAGCGTCAGGACACGGCCTCCACGAGCCCATGGGACAGAAGCTCCCCTAGTGTTTCTAGGGAGCCGGTGATGGTAGGGAGGTTCGGCCTGGGCCCAGCTCAGGTCTGGGGGGGCAGCCAGACAGCGGTGACTCCCTCCCGCCCAGCGCCCTCTGCTGTGGGCAGAGCCTGGAGCTGCGGAAAGCGAACAAGCTTCTCTTTGACTCCCAAGCCCTGCTCCAGTCAAGTGGGGAAAGACCACCAGAGATCCTGCATTTGTGCTGGAGGACTTGGCCCTTGGGCTCCAAGCAGGGCACCGGAAGGCTCCAAACTCAGGGGTCCAATGCCCAGCCTGGCCGCCCCACCCGGCCCAAGCAAGCAAGAAAGTGGGGGGACATCCAGGGGTGCAGGGACCTGGGGCTGGGCTCTGGAGCCCATAGAAGCAGGGGCTGCAGGGCTGGGCTGGAGGGCCCCCAGGGGTCTGGCCACAGCACCAGGTAAGCCCTGGGACAGACCCGCCAGCCCACAGGCCACGTACGTGGGGAGGGTAGGCCCGAGTCGGGTCCCTCTGAGCTGCTGCGTCAGGCCAGCACGCCATGTCCGGGCCGGTGACTCTGCCCCGCCCCGGCCCCTTGCCCCTCACACTTCCCTCACAGTGCGGGCCCAACAGCTCCTCGCCCCTGCTCGTGGCCACATCCCGGCCAGCAGCGCCCGCGCGCGGGGCCCTCCAGGGTTGGCCGTCTGCCGTGGGGGCGGGGAGGGGCCGGGCTGGGGGGGCGGGGGCGGGTCTGCACCAGGAGCCCCCCACCTGCAGCCCACTCGCCCCTCCTCTGCCTGAACCGACCAGAGCAACGGAGCACGGAGGGCGAGGCGGAGTCGGGCCTCACTTGGAGCTGGGGGCCGAGCGGTCGGCCTGCAGGAAGGGAGCAGGGGAGTAGTTCTGGAAGAGAGGCTGCAGGAACATGCCGACGGTGCCAAAAACACAGACGAAGACGAAGATCCAAAGGAACAGGCGGTCAATCACCATGGCGACATACTTCCAGTCCTCACTCACCTGCACGGGGACACAAAGGAGGCCGGTGTCAGTCACATGGTGCCGGACAGCGGCGGGATGGGGACAGGCGAGTTTCACAACACACAGGCGCACACGCACACACATGTACACACGCACGCACACGCATGTGCACGCGCACCTCACTCCTCTCCCTCCATGACCCCACAACGACTTTTCCAAAGCACGGCTCCAAATTTGCCTGCTTAGAAGCCTCTGGTGGCCCCACGGCCTCAGGGCCCCTCCAGAGTCCAAGTTCAGATTCAAGACCTGCCCGTGACGGCCGCGCACCCACCACTTACCGTCCTTTTCCACCCAGACTTATGTGCTTTCAAGTCTCTACGCCTTTGGGCTTCCTTTGTGTCTAGAATTCTGGTGTGCCCTTTCTCTGCTTGGTGAGCTCCTATGCATCCTCTAAAGCCCAAATCAAGTGTTACCTCTTCTCTGGAGGGATCTCTCCTGCTACTCCTGCTCAGAATGAACCACTGTCCTCTCTGGGCCCCCTGAGCAGGGGCCACATCGCCATCACCGTGTTCTGACCGCACTGCATCGCCGTGTCCAGCTGCACCCCTGCTGCCACCCCACTCCAGCCAGCCGCGACGACAGAGTTCCTGACCACAGAGACCTGGCCCGATTCACTGTGCAACCCCAACCTCTGCAACAGTCAGCGCCAGTAAACGGGGGGCGGATTACTGAACCAGCAGCTGGCTCTGCAGGCCCCCCCTCCAGGACCGCCTGGGGAACCCAGCCCGACAGCACTACCTCCAGCGCACAGGCCCCCGGGGAGAGGACTGGCTCCCAGACGGTGTGGGTCTGACAGCTCTCACGGGGTCTGCCCCGCTCTGGCCAGAGTCGGGGCCTTTGCACACGTTCATCCAGGGGCTGGGAAGGAGGCCGCTTGCACCTACGTTGGGCTGGCCGCTGAGTAAGGGCTTGTTCACACCACACCCGCACCTACCGAGGGCCTGGCACCGGGCCGGGCACGGAGGTGTGAGCGGGAGCCAAGGCAGGCTGTGGTTTACCATCCAGAAGCAAGAATAAGATAATTACCCTGCTAGATGCTGAGAAGGACACAAACACCTGAAACAGAGACCCCAAGGGGAAGATACCCATAGGGTGTGGTCTGGGATGGCCTCTTTTTTTTTTAAGATTTGTCTATTTATTTGAAAGAGATAGAGATCACAAGTAGGCAGAGAGAGAGGGGGAAGCAGGCCCCCTATGGAGCAGAGAGCCCAATGTGGGATCATGACCCAAGCCGAAGGCAGAGGCTTAACCACTGAGCCACCCAGGCATCCCTGGGATGGCCTCTTTGAGGAAGGGACACTGAAGGTCACATTGGACCATAAGAAGGCGCCAGCTGTGGCAGGAACAAAGCGAAGAAAGAAACAATCACACAAACCCAAAGTGAGGTCCTTTGGCCAGCCGGCACCCGGCAAAATGTTGACGCCATGAAAAACAAAGCAAAAAACAGACTGGAAAAAAAGAAAAGGACAACTGGATGCAATCTGAGATCCTGGATGTAGGGAGCACTGCAAAGTGTACCACTGATGAAAACTGGGGAAGTTTTTGGTTTTTTGCTTTTTAAGACTGACTTATTTGAGAGAAAGAGAGTGGGTGCATGGCAAGGGCGGGGGGCACAGGGAGAGAATCTCAAGCCAACCCCAAGCTGCCACAGAGCCAGATGTGGGGCTCCAACTCATGACCTTGACATCACGACCTGAGCCAAAACCCAGAGTTGAATGCTTAACCAACTGCACCACCCAGGTGCCCCAAAACCTGGAAAACCTTTTAAGATTTTACTTATTCATTTGAGAGAGAAAGAGCATGAGTAGCGGGGAGAGGGAGAGGGAGAAGCAGGCTCCCCACTGAGCCTAGAGAGCCATGGGAGACCAAACCGGGGCTTGATCCCAGGACCCTGAGATCATGACCTGAGCCGAAGGCAGACGCTTCACCATCTGAGCCACCCAGGCGCCCCGGAAAACTTGTAATATGGATTTTATATCAGTTAAAGATATTATATGGATGTTGAATTTCCTGGATTTGATCATTGATCCTGATTATGGAAGACAACATCCCTATTCTTGGGACACACTGAAGCATTCGGGATAAAGGGTCATGAAGTCTGCAACCTGTGCCCAAACCGGGGAGCAAATATTAACAGTAACAATACTTTAAAAAAATTATTTGAGAGAGAGAGAGCAGGGGGGAGGGGAGGGAAAGGATCTCAAGCAGATGCCCTGCTGAGCACAGAGACCAGTGCGGGGCCCACCCCACAACCCTGACATCATGACCTGGGCCGAAATCAAGAGTCTGAACCCCCCAGGAGCCCCAGTAATAATAGTCTTTTTAAAAGGAAAAAGAGGGACGCCTGGGTGGCTCAGTTGGTTAAGCGGCTGCCTTCGGCTCAGGTCATAATCCCAGCGTCCTGGGATCGAGTCCCACATCGGGCTCCTTGCTCGGCAGGGAGCCTGCTTCTCCCTCTGCCTCTGCCTGCCGCTCTGTCTGCCTGTGCTCGCTCCTGCGCTCTCTCTGACAAATAAATAAAATCTTTTAAATAAATAAATAAATAAAATAAAAGGAAAAAGAGATGGGGCGCCTGGGTGGCTCAGTGGGTTGGGGCCTCTGCCTTCGGCTCAGGTCATGATTCTAGGGTCCTGGGATTGGACCCCACATCGGCTCTCGGCTGGGTGGGGAGCCTGCTTCCCCCCTCTCTCTGTCTGCCTCTCTGCCTACTTGTGATCTCTGTCTGTCAAATAAGTAAATAAAATCTTAAAAAAAAAATCTTAAAAAAATAAATAATAAAATGAAAGGAAAAAGAGAAGGGCCTTCCAGGCAGAGACTAATGTGTGCAAACATCCTGAGGCACGCAAGGCTTTGCTTGCTTAGACCAGACGGCAGGGGGTCCAGTGACCTGAGCCCGGGAGGGGAAGGCACGAGGTGAGGAGACATGGTGGCTTTGGTCGGAGGACAAAGCTGACTCAGGAGACTCTGCGCGGGGCCAGGAAGAGCTGCGGTGGGGGCTCGGGAGGGGAGAGCCCACAGCCGGGGGGGTAGCCCGGAGAGCCGAGGAGAAAAGAGGCCGCTGAGAATAGCCTGGAGGGCAGACTTGGATGGTGGGGGAGGTGAGAGGGACGAGGGTCAGGAACCACGCCAGCTGTCTGGTCTGAAGCCCTGGGTGGACGGAGATGCCATTTACCGCAAGACGGGGACCCTGCGGGGGAAGCCAGCCGGGGGCGGGGCTGTAGACGGAGCGCTGCGGCTTGGACGAGGGCTGAGCTGCCAGTGCGGCGTCCACGTAGGCCACGGCACGGAGCCCCGAGCCCCGGAGCCCCAAGAGGGCTGCGGCAGGGGTGGCGGGGCGTCTCCCCGGGCCTGGTCCTGCCCTCCGCGCACGGATCTGCCCCTGGTGGAGCCCCCCCGCCCCCAGCTCTGCCCTCCCCGAAGGGAACCGCCAAGCTCTGAAGCCCCCACCCCCACCCCCCAGCGGCAGCGCTGGAGCCGCCCTTCCTCACCCCCCACGGAACCCGCTGCATCCCCGGCTGCGTCCCCGGCGGAAACCTGGCCTGTCGCCATGGCAACCGCGGCCTCGCCACAGCCTGGAGCGGCGGGGTGCGGAGGGCTGACCTTGCGCGGGCTCGGACTCCCGCGGTCCCCCCTCCGCGGCCCCCCTGCGGAAAGAGCGCGAGGAGGGGGTGCTCCGGGAAGCCCCCTCCGCCTCCACCCGTCCCTCCTCCGAAACGATTCCACCCGGCGGTCCCAAAGGCGCGGAAAGGGGATGCGCACGTGCGCCTCTGCCCCCACCCGCCTCCGCCCGTCCCCAGATCCGGCCCTCGTGGGCACGCGGGGGACCCGGAGCCCTTTGTGCCGGAGCCGGGACCACCAGCGCGGACTCGAGGGGAGGGGAGGGGAGCGGGGCTGGGCCTCTCGGGGTCCCGGCCCCTCGCAAAGCCGCCCCAGCCCCCACGGCTCCGCCTCCTGGAAGCCCGCGGAGGCCACAGCGACCGCGCCCCGCACTCGCGCCAGCCTCGCGCGCCCGCGCCACTCACGCTCTGGTCGTCGTCCTCGCTGCGCACGTGGTCCGCGATGAAGCGCACGCCGTCCACCGCCGCGCGGAGGCCGCAGCCGCCCGCCCCCGCCCCGCCGCGCGCCGACCCGGAGTAGGACTGCCCGGGGGCTTCCCGGAAGAGGAGGGCGCCCGCCTCGCGCTCGCGCTGGCGCCGCCGCAGACGCAGGCGCTGGCGGGCGCAGCGGTGGCGCGGCTGCTGCATGAAGAGCAGCGCGGGCAGCTTCTCCAGGAAGACGACCTTGACCCAGGGCGCCATGGTGTGCGTGCCGGGCGAGCGGTGGTGCACGTTGAGCACGCACACGCTGGTGACGATGGAGAAGGTGACGAGCACCATGGTGAACATGAGGTACTTGCCGACGAGCGGCACGTCCAGGGAGGTGGGCGGCACGATCTTGGAGATGAGCAGCAGGAAGACGGTGAGCGCCAGCAGCACGGAGATGCACAGCGTCATCTTCTCGCCGCAGTCGGACGGCAGGTAGAAGACCAGGATGGCCAGCGAGGTGATGAGTACGCACGGGATGATGAGGTTGATGGTGTAGAACAGCGGCTTGCGGCGGATGATGAAGTCGTACGTGATGTCCACATACGTGGAGTCGTCCGGGTTCTCGTTGCGCCGGCCGGGCAGCGCCACGATGTCCCACTCGCCGCTGGGGGTGAAGTCGTCCAGGCTGGCCACGTCACTCTTGAGCACCAGGTCGATCTCCGTGCGGTCGTAGGTCCACGAGCGGAACTTCATGGTGCAGTTCTGCTGGTCGAAGGGGAAGTGCTTCACCTCAATCTTGCAGGCGCTCTTGTAGATGGCGGGCGGCAGCCAGAAGATGCTGCCGTCGTAGGAGACCACAGCGTTGGAATAGAAGGACACCTCGTACATGCCGTCAGCACTGCCAAGGGACGAGCACGCTCAGCCCTGGCTCACACTGTTCCTGCACCCCACCCATCCACCCAGCACTGAGCAGGAGGAGGGGAGAGCCAGGTCTGAGGGTGAGCATCCAGGAGCATGGAGAGGTGGGGTAAGAACTGAGCAACAGTTGGTAGTCAGGAGGTCCCTGTGGCCTTTTGGAAGCAGAGGAGGGTGGATGACAGGCATGTCTGCTGCTTGTCATGCACTGTGCAAGCTGGTTGCTCCCCAAGGATGGCGGAGAAGTTGGAAGAGCCAGGGAGGCCAGAGTAAGGAGCCCCAAGCAATGAGGGGGACAGGTGCAGTGGGAGCAGGAGAGGCACGTACTAGTGATAGGGGATCTTGAAGGTAAGTGGGATTTTTGCAGGAAAGGGGATGGAACCCAAAGGAGACATTGGGGCCTCCAGGTTTTGATCCTGAACAATCCTCCAGGAAAGCCTATTCTTGAATCAGTATAGGCCCTGGGGCTGTCAATCCTTGTCTATATCCCACTGCTGCTCCCAACAATGGGACTCAGATTTGGAGGGGAGGGGACTGGCCATGGCCCAAATCACCTTGGAGCCGTCCGGGTTCTCCACATTACACCTCACTAATCTGGGTCTGTCTCCTGCACAGTGATTGTGTCTGTGCTAGCAAGAAGTCCCTTCTGTGCCGCTGCACGAGCTCATTTACTTTCCCTAAGACCCCATCCCTCCCAGAGAACTCCTGTGGTCTCCTCCAGCCTTCCCATTGCTCCAAGGCCACCTACTTGTTGTATAGAACTACATCTGGGAGCCAGATGTGTTTGGAAGGGAGCCGAACTTTCTTCATGTTGTCAAACTCCTCAGGCTTCCAGGTGAGCCGATAATCCTCCCACTCCTGGGAAAGGGAGAGAGGTAACCTTACAAAGCTGAGGCTCAAGGTCAAGGACGTGGGGGCGGGGGGTCTGGGTTGAGGAGGCTTTGAAAAGCCATCCCCTTCCCACAGTGACTTCTCTGCCCAGCAGATGTGGCTGGCAAGATACTTTCTCACTTAATTTGCACATCTAAGCCAAGATATTAGAATCTACATTTTACAAATAAGAAAATGAATCTCGTAGAGGTTAACATGTTCCGAGTCCCAGCTGGTGAGTGGAAGCACCACGCTTCCGAGCCGTTGTTTGGCTCTCCAGAGTCTGTACCTTTCTGGCTTTTTTGAGGAGATTAAAAGACGGGAAAGCACATGCAAAAAACCCAAGGAAGGAAGAGCAGACCAGGGGTGTGGACTGGGGCAGGACGAGCACTAACCTGGGTCAGCCAGACATTTGTGGTCATGATCTGCTCCCGCTCATGCTGCAGGGAGGAAGAGAAGCTGTTGAGAAGGCCACCCAGCCTGCAGGCCCGCCCCAGCCACCCACTGCCCTTCCCATACCCTCCCCCCCCCCCCGGGGCCGGGGGGCTCCACAGAGGTAATTCTGGCTTTTCTGACCTCAGCAGCTAGGCAGAGTTTAGGGCCTGCACTCACCACACTAATGAGCTGGGCCAGGGACACCATGAGCTGCACCGTCACTAGCTCAGAGCCGTTGGCAGCCGGGCGGATGAGCTTGTTGTACCGGGAGGGGTCCAGGAGGTGTTCCACCAGACGCTCCTCCGTGTCTGTGCCCCAGACTCCTGGGTAGGGGGGCAGGAGGCAGGATGAAGGAAGTAGGCAAGGAGGGCCCACCTAGCATCCCCCTCTCCTTAGGCAAATGGGGCAACCAGGCCAAAACAGGAGCTTCCCACTGCTCTGTCCCTAAGGATACAGCAAAATGCTTCAGTTATCCCATGAGGGCCCCACAGAGAGAAACTCTTCTCTGAGATCACCAACCAGGGAGACCAGGCAGCCTCACACAGATGTCTCCAGACTAAAAGCCCACTCTGTAAGGATTAGTGGAGACCCACTCTTCCTGCAAGCTCTCAGGCTGTGGTTTCAAAAGACTTGAAATTTACTTTCCTTTTTTTTTCTTTCTTTTTTTTTTTAAATTTTGACAGAGACACAGCAAGAGAGGGAACACAAGCAGGGGGAGTGGGAGACGGAGAAGCAGGCTTCCCACCAAGCAGGGAGCCTGATGCGGGGCTTGATCCCAGGACACTGGGATCATGCCCCAAGCTGAAGGCAGACACTTAAACAACTGAGCCACCCAGGTGCCCCTAGACTTGAGATTTCTTGCTTTCATGGCTTCTCCTAAAAAGTCCCTGTAGTTCAAGGAGGGTTTGGGATGGTGGGGAAGGTGCCCCACTTCAGCTGGGTTCATCTCTGTACACAAGTAACATTGTGCACTTCCACTTGTGACGTGGGCTGTGACCCCACTCCACACCCACCTTCACAGGCACTGGGCCTGTGCTGTGGATCTGAACATGAATCCAGTCCCAGATTCCACACATACAGGAGCCCACATCCCATGAGTTGGCGTGCAGGTGTGGGAAGCTCGCTTAGCTGCACAATCCCTTTGTATCCACGTCTGCACAGACTCTCCTACATCTCTGCACAGATGTACCCCCAGCCCTCAGAGCTCCTTCCTGGTGGTTCTCAGCCTGGCAGAGCACCTTCCCTTCCAAGCATTCCATCCCACCCTACAAGAGAGTTGAGAAGCCACTTCTCTCCCCTTCCTGTGTTGCCCCTGTGGAGTGGCCAGAATCCGGAGCCCAATGTAGGGCACAGGAAATGATGGAGAGCCAAGGGAGGGTGCCCATCCAGGTAGAGTTCTGGAGATAATGTTTCACGGGAAGTCAAATGGCATCCAGTCACAGAGTGAGCCCTCCTGCCACCCCAGAAAGCCTGGGGAGACCCCCTCTCTCTTCCCTCCCCCTGCCCTCCCCACCACCATTGCCCGGATCTCACTTGCTTCCTTGCATCGCCTACTCCTTCCGGGATGTCCTCATCCCTGCGGGGTCGCCCTGGCGTCCCCCTGCAGGCTCGTCCACCTCTGGGGGTCCCCTTGCAGCTTGGAGCCCGGTTCTTACCTGCGCGCAGCCCGAGGAGGCCGAAGCCCAGCAGCAGCGCCGCGGGGCGGGAGCGCGGGGCCATGCCGAGGGCGGGGCGCTGTCCGCGGTGCTGAAGCCGCGCCCGCGCCGCCGGAGGGTCCTGCTCGCTCGGCGGCGGGCGGCGGGCGGCGGGCGGCGGGCGGCGGGCGGCGGGCGGCGGGCGGCGGCGCGAGGGAGCCGGCTTCTCGCTCGCCCCGGCCCGAGCAGGCGGCGCTTTCCCGGCTGCTCTTCCAGGGAACACAACGGGGACGGTGAGAGGGAGGAGTCTCCGCCCCGGAGGCGGAAGCGCCGAAGCCCAGGAAAAAAGGGGGTCCTGGGTGGGACGTTCTGTTGCTCAGCTGGCCACCGGGCGGGGGCGTCCTGGAGCCCCGAAGTGGGGCAGGACCTGAAGGACTCTGAGAAGGGCGGGAAGAAGCCGCGCCAGTAAGGCAAACAGGTCAGGACCCGCTCAGCGCAGGGGGGCCGAGGGCCCGAATGAGGGCGGGCGTCGGGGGCAGTTTCTGGGGCTCCCGCCCTCCTTGCTTGCTCCTACCAGCCCACATGATCCCGCTTCCCTGGAAGGCTCAGGACGCCGCTGAGAGAATGCCTTTTAGGCTTTTCCGGAAAGAGAGGGGCGGTGGTTTTGCTATTTCTCAAAAGCAAACAGCTTTGGAGTCTGGAAACAGAATCCGTCACCTGTCCCCTTCTCTACCTCCACGAACTCCCCCAAAGGCCAACCTTCCTGCCCTCCCCGGGGGCCTGAGGAGAAGGCAGCCTTCAATGCGGGAAGGGTAGTGGCTCTGCTCACCCCACCCTTCCACTGCAGTCTGGCTTCTGTGTAACAAAGGGAGCAGAGGACCATTTCTCAGAGGCCGGCTCAAGGATGAAGCTAACCCAGAGGAGAGCAAACATGAGCCAGAGGGGTCACAACTCAATGACATCTTTCACCACGAAAGCCAAGTAAGTCTTCCCTTCTCTCTTGGGTGGATTTTTGTCACTTACAACCAAGACTCCTGACTCAGGCAGCCTCTCACACGTCCAGGCTCCGAGTCCCTCTCCGCCTACCTTCTCAAACTCATCTGGACCACCCGGCTCCACGCTCCAGCTTCCAGTGAGGCCTTCCAGACCATGAGCAACACCCGCCCCACCCCTGCCCCATCCTCCACAGTCCGGGGCCTTTTAACGTGCCATTCCCTCCGCTCTCTTGTCACCTGTTTCCCCTCAACCACCTTCTAGTCAGCTTTGAACATTTGACAGAAATGTCACTTCCTCAGTGAAGCTGTATCTGTCCAAGGACTAAGACACGGGCTCTGCTGTTTGCGAACGGCGTCCAGAGGCTGAAGGAGCTAAAGCAGGGGTTGCCTCTGTGGCCAGGCTTGTCATGAAGGCTCAACAAAGAAGAAAAGGGGCTACTGTAGCACTGACGTCTTCTAGTGTGTACGGGAAAATTCCTTTTTAAAAGTTCAGCCAAGGGAGACAAACCAAAAGAGACTCTTAATGTCATAAAACAAACTGAGGGGGGTGGGGGAGGGAGACGGGTTGGGAGAGGGTGGTGGGGTTACATTATATGTTTAAATAAAAAAGCTTAAAGAAAAGAAGAAAAAAAAAGTTCAGCCAAACCTTCCTCTATACCCAGCATCATCACACTCATGTGGACATGAATTATACTGTGGTTTCCAAGAAAAAGCTCCCTCCACCAGCCCATTGCCTTGAGACAACCAATAACTACTTTCTCTGTACCAGGTGTTAGCTGTTCTGTCCACAATGGCCCTATGTCCTTTATAACCCTTTCTTTTTATCAGCTAATACTTGATGCTTTAATCAGCTGTTGCCTGTTACTCTCAATGATGGCTTACACATTGGCTTTATACTGCATGGTCTTTTATAAATTATTCATTTTGTGTTTATTTTCATTACAAATATGCTCTATGTTTATTGTAAAAATAAGTACATAAATAATCCAAAATAAATAAGTAAATCCAAGAAACTGCTATTTAAAAAAATAAATTAAAGCTCAGCTAAAAGGAACATATTTAACATCCTCAGTTCCTGAAGCTGAAGAGCAAAAACAAGACAAGTACCAGAAAAGGAGAAGTGGGTGGCCAGGGGCCCCGTGATGCATGTGGCAGTGGGCACAGACCTGCACCACAGGCTCCAGGACCAATGCCTATGTGTAATGATCTCCTGAGAATTAAATCTTGGAAGCGAGGAAAGGCACAGAGAATAAAGCCTTAAAGAAAAGAAAAGAAATGTGTGCAAGCGTTCCATTTGGTGAAAGGGTTGGAGGTGGGAAAAAGACCCAGCTTCAACAGTCCAGATAGACAGACGTGGGTTGGGCATCTGCTGCTTTTCAAGGATGTACAGGTGCTGAGGATACAGTGATCAAAGCGCCCGGGGAATAAGGAGGTCACAGTTTGGCGGCAAAGTCTTACTGCTCAGTGTGATAGGGATGTGAACGAGGTCCTACAAGGAGGGGAGGGTCACAGTGCCCGAGCTTCTGCAGGAAATGCAGCCGAAACTGAGATTTCCGAGAGAAGGAACCCAGCGAGACAAGGTGGCTTAAAGGCATTTCAAAGTCCTCAACAAGAGGACCAGGGAGCTATGCACGCAGATGTACTTAGGACTTGGGTTTTTCTCTTGGTGGATGCGGGGTGACTAAGGAAGGCTGTTGAGTGTCGTCTTAAGAAAATCTCTCCGAAGTGTTTCTTGTTTCTGGGATGACAGACTGGAGGGTCCTGTGCTTGCTTGAAGCCCTGGGCTGCTCCCCTTGGCCTCTATCTTCTCAGATTCCCCGGCTTTTACTTCCAGTTTATTTTTTTTTTTTTTAAGTAAAATATGAAATGCTTCATGAATTCGCAGGTCAGCCTTGCACAGGGGCCATGCTCATCTTCTGTGTGTCAATCCAAATTCAGTCTATGTGCTGAGAAGCGAGCTCCCCTTCAAGCTTAATTCCAGCTCGGCAGAGGCCCTCTGAGTACCACCACTGGTGCCCAGAAGAGCGGGACCTCCCTCCCTCATGTCTCCCTCACACACTCCTCCCACCCCCACCAGAAAGAAAGGCAGACAGGGAGAGAGAACAGGGCCAAAACCATGCAGGGTGATGGAGAGATCTAGAAGGGTCAGCCCTGAGGTAAAATGGTGGGCAAAGTTCTGCAGGTACACTCCCATTGTCTCTGATGGTAAGGAACTTTTTCTCTTGGGAGGCACTACGATTAAAGCTGCTTTCCTTTATGTAAGTTATTTGTTTTAAGATCTTATTCATTAATTTGCCAGAGAGAGAGATAGCACAAGCAGGGGGAGTGGCAGGCAGGGGGAGAAGCAGACTCCCTGCTAAGCAAGAAACCCAATGGGGGATTCGATCCCAGGACCCCAGGATCATGACCTGAGCCCAAGGCAGATGCTTAACTGACTGAAACACCCAGGCATCTCAAGTTACTTTAAATTTAAAAACTACTTAACTGTTAAAAACTATTACCAGAGTAATACATACTCATGAAAACCAACTGGAAAACACAAATTAGCAAAACAAAGCTAAAGATTCATGGTTCTACCTCCTAGAGGAAAAGACTGTTAATACTTCACATATAAACATCTAAGTTAGGGACACCTGGGTGGCTCAGTGGGTTAAAGCCTCTGCCTTCGGCTCCGGTCATGATCTCAGGGTCCTGGGATGGAGCCCCACATCGGGCTCTCTGCTGAGCGGGGAGCCTGCTTCCTCCTCTCTCTCTGCCTACTTGTGATCTCTGTCGAATAAATAAATGTTTTTTAAAAAAATAAACATCTAAGTTATACATTAATAAGATATTTTTATTCAATAAAATAAAATGATTTTATTTATTAAATAAACATAAAATAACATCTACAGAGGAGCTATCTATATAGCAGACACCTACACAGACGGGTAGGTATGGTAAATCTCCAAACCATTATGTGCACTCAGATATGGCACACACAAAACATACGTAAATCACAAGTGTACAACTGAATTTTCACAACATGTACACACCCCGCCTCTGCTGAGCCACCCCTACCCTCCTGCCTATGCTGAGCCCTCCCCTTGTCTGCCCTTCTCCCGTACCCTTCTTCCCAATCTCCTTCCACTTTGGGGCCCGGTTCTTTCAAAATGTCCTCCCATCTCCACCGAAGTAACTTCTTCACTTTCCTTTCTGGGAGTTAATCCTGACTGGTATCACCCTTCAAGGCTCTAAGCACTCCTGAGCTCTAGACCTGCGTCTAGCACGCTGTGTTACAGTTGGTTACAGCTGCCTGCCTGCCGTTGGGCCATGGCCTGTGCCCCTGAGGGCAGGACCCAGTGAGTACCAGCTGCCGTGGCAGGAGCCTGCCCTGTGTGCCAGGACTCATCGCCTCCCCAAGGCCTCTAGGGCTCCCAGGAGCAAGTCAAAGGAGAGAGCCGCTCACTGCCGCCCGGACAGGGCATCTGCTCACTCTGAGAACACAAGCCCTTTTGGAGAAAACAGAAATCTCGGCAATTCATTCTCCATAGAGCAGCCAGAATGCTTAAATCAGATCATGGCACTCCTTGTTTAAAATCCCGCCCGGGTTCCCCCTGCGCCCAGAATAAAACCAACAACCTACTGCGATCTCTGCAGCTCAAGCCCCGCTCTCCCCACCGCCCCGGGGCCTGCCCTCTCTCCTTGCCCCGGACTCAAGGTACGCAGATCCGCCACTTCCCAAGCCCTGCAGATCTGTGCCACGAGCGCCATCCTCCGCGCTCCTGTCCAGCTCCGTCGCCCGACCCCGCGCCCATCTCGCCGCTACAGGGACAGACACCGAAGCACCCAGGCTGAGTAACCTGCCCGGGGCAGCTCTTCCGAGATCTTCAGGGAACGCGCCCGCGCTCCTGGACACCGCTCCGAGGGTCCACCAAGACGAAAGCGCTGCCCGCCTCATCGCGTCCCTCCTCCGCGCCTTCCCGCACCGCAGCGCCCCTGCCTGGACAGGCCTCTCCCTCCCCGAGGAGCGCTACTCACCCGCGCCGACGGCGGTGCGGCGCCTTCCAAGAGCTCCCGCGCCGTCCTCCGGGGCTCGTCCCGCAACTGCGGCGCGCGACCGCCCTCCCGGCCGGCGGAACGCAGGCCCCACCAGAGTGCGGGGTCCCCTCACACTCGCTCCTGTTTCCCTGGCGCCCGAGCCTCCCTCCAAGGACTGCACCCAGCACTTCGCTCGCGCCCGCCGCCCGCGTTCCCGCGGGACCCGCACCGGGCTGCACCCCACGCTTCCACCGAGGCTCCGACCCGGCTCTCCCTCACTGACGACTGCGAGTTTCCTCCCGGGGGAGCCTGGAGTCGGTGCCACACTGTGGGAGCGTCTCGCTGGGCTGTTTTCCTATTAAAACCCTTCATAAGATACAGAATTCAGCTTAAGCATCTGACTCTTGGTTTTGGTTCGGGTCATGACCTCTCAGTCCTGGATCCAGTTCTGCGCTGGGCTGAGCGTGGAGCTTGCTTATAGGATTTTCTTCTCTCCCTCTGCCCCTCCCCTCTTGCCCATTCCCTCTAAACATTAAAAAAAAAAAATGTAAGCCATAAATAAATATGGAATTCCGGATTTTCCAAATGGCTGCATCTGTGGGGCGCTCTTGGTTAAGGCCTGGCGTCGAGAGCCTCCCGCGAAGGCATCAGAGGGAGCCTCAGGGAGGCCGAGTGGGGCAGAGGGTCACAGAGCGCGGACAGGCCCCGCCCGCCGCTTGCCGGCCGCGTCCCCCGCTTGGAAAACAGGGGTGCAAATGCCTGCCTCGCCAGGTTGTGGGGGGACCAGAGACGCCCTGGCTCGGGAAGAGCTCGGGAAGTGGGAATTCTTACCACAGCCTTTCATGCTACCGACTTGCGCCCCCGGACACGAAGGGCACAGGGAGCCACCTGGGCGCTCCCCCACGGAGATAACGGCCCGGACGAGCAGGGCGCGCCTCCGAACACCCCGAGCTCCCCCGGGCCAAGGAAGGCCCTGACCCGCCGCCGCCGCCGACCCGGGGAACGAGGAGCCCGGCCCGGGCAGAGCGCGGCCGGCAGGGAGGGCGCCCCGGGCCGGCGCGCTGCGAGGCGGGCACAGCTCTCCGGGCCCCGCCGCGGGCTAAGCCGGGGCCCCGGGCGCAGGAGGCCGGCCGCGGGGACAGCGCCACCTGGCGAGGGCCAGGCCCACCGCGACGCGCCGGCGGAAGCGCCCAGGCCCCGAGCGAAGCCCCCGCGGCCGCCAGCCTCGTCCCCGCCCGCGGGGCTCACGCGGCGGAGGGTCAGCGGCCGACCACGCCGCGGACGGCGGGGACCGGACACCGCCCCGGCGTCTCCCCTCGGCCGCCCGCAGTCGTTTGGAGCCTCCGCGCAGGCGGGGAAACTGAGGCTCGGGGAGCGGTGACGAACCCAAGGTCACGCGGCCGGCGGCGGGGCGGGGACCGGCCCGCAGGCCCCCCCCGTGGCCGCCCCGAGCCGTCGCCCAGCCGGCCGCCGCAGCCGCCACGAGGTCCCCACGGGCGCCCGGAGGCCCCCACGGGCTCGCAGGCCCGCCGCGGCTCGGCCGGGACCCACACGCCGGGGCAGCAGGCGGGGTCCGCGCGGGGAGCCGGGTGCGGGCCCTGGGAGCTCGCGGCGCCCGGACACGTGACAGGGGAGCTCCGGCAGGGCCGACGGGAGCGCGCGCGCACGACGTGCGCAAGCACGCGCCCAGGCCCCGACAGCGCCGAGCCCGAAGCCCCTGGGTCACGTGCGGAGGGCGGCGGGCGAGCGCCAGGGGGCGGGCGAGAGGGAGAGGTCACGTGAGGAAGGCCGGCGCCGCGCGGTCACGTGAGGGGCGGGGCGGGCCGCCGAAGCGGAGGGGGAGGGGCGCGCGGCTTCCGGCGGCTGGGGGCCGGCGAGCGGGGGGGCCCCGTCCCGGAGGCGGCGGCGGCGCCATCTTGGCGAAGGGGGGATCAGGAAGTGCGGACCGCGGCGGCGGCGGCGGCGGCGGCGGCGGCGGAGCCCGAGCGGAGGCCGGAGGCTCCCGGCCCGCCGGCCCCGGAGCGGAGCGGAGCGGAGGATGCAGCAGCCGCAGCCGCAGGGGCAGCAGCAGCCGGGGCCGGGGCAGCAGCTGGGGGGCCAGGGGGCGGCGCCGGGGGCCGGGGGCGGCCCGGGGGGGGGCCCGGGGCCGGGGCCCTGCCTGAGGCGGGAGCTGAAGCTGCTCGAGTCCATCTTCCACCGCGGCCACGAGCGCTTCCGCATTGCCAGCGCCTGCCTGGACGAGCTGAGCTGCGAGTTCCTGCTGGCCGGGGCTGGAGGGGCCGGGGCGGGGGCCGCGCCCGGACCGCATCTGCCCCCGCGGGGGCCGGTGCCCGGGGATCCCGTCCGCATCCACTGCAACATCACGGTGAGGACCCCTCGGCGCGCCCGTGCGGGGCCCCTTGGCAGGGACGCGGGACCGCCCCGCACAGCTTCGTGCTCCCCGAGGACGCGGGAGGCCCAGGCCCCCCGTCTCGGGGCTCGGCCCGGTCCCCGCGGGCTCCACTTGCTGCCGCCGCTGGAGCTTGTGCCGTGCGCCCGGAGTCGGCCACGGGCCCTTGGTGGCGAGGGGCGCCCCGACATATGGCGCCTCGCCTGGCCCCTTCCGCTCACCCGCATCCTGAGGGTCGTGATCTGGCCCCTCGCGACTTTGCCTTGCCGCCCGCGAAGGCCCCTTTCTTCCCCTGCTGTCATCGCGGGGCTCCAGGCCTCTGCCCTGAGCTCAGCTGCAGGGACCTCCCTGGCCTGGAGTCCCGCACGATTCAGGGATGCCCCCTGGTCGCTAGTACCTTTGACTTAGGACGTTGCCACCTGTGGGATCCCTTCCCCGGGCACCCCTCAGGAAGCCCCCCTTTGCCCCCTGAATATGACCAAGTGGAGATCCGCAGGTCGTGGACTCTTTTTTTTTTTTTTCCCCTTTGGTTCCCCTTCCATTCCAGTGTAACCTCTAACTCTCCTCCTCTTGCCCCAGCTGGTGGCAGATCTGCCACTCCTCTCCTGTGCCCTGGGGTATCTCCAGTTGCCCTGGGTGGTTGTCTTTCCTGGTGAGGAGGTGGAAGGACCATCCCCTTGGTTCTGAGCAGTAACGGCCCTTTTCTCCCCAGTGAACATCATCCCGTGCTAGGCTTGCTCATCTAGGAGACACCCTACGTGTCCCCTGCGTGTGCACCCTCCGATGCTCCTGGAGGAGGGTCAGCGAGGGATAACCTGGGGAGGTTTCTCGCTGCTTTGCATGGGTTGGTACTGGCTGATCTTACCTGCGGTGATAGCGTCCTCCCTGCCAGGGGCGCTAGGGAGCCAGGGGCAGGCTGGCTGGCTGCAGACTGGAGTGGTCTGGTACCTGGGGGTGTGATTGCAATTTACGTGGTTCTTCTTTTCTGTCCCTTTTCTTCCATCAAACCAGGTCAGGGTGTATGGCCAGCCTTGGCCTGGGTTGGATGGTGCCCCACCAAAATGCATGTTCCATTTCTTCCTTCCCCCACTTTTTTCGCACTAAAAAGTTGAGATTGAAGGACTGGGTGTGGTTTAGCAAGGTGAAGACTTGATCATCTTTTTTGTAATCGGTTTTTCCAGCATTGAGGGTTAGCGCCATGACAGGGCTAAGGCTAAGTCCCCCAGTAGAAGCGGGTAGGTTTCCCTGACGTAGGTGGAAGCCCCAGGAGCTGACTTCTGTTCCTGTGTTGGACTTCAGCTCCTGGAAAGTAGGTTTGCCCCCTTCTAGCGGCCAGAGGCCATTGCCTGGCCTTGTGCTTGGAAGGAAGTTCCGTGAGGAGGTTCTCCACCAGACTTCCTGTGGCCCCTACAAGGGAGACTCAGCCTGACCTGGGCCCCTGGGTTTGGGCAGAGGGGCAGTCTGGTCAGGCTGCATTTGGCACCGTGGCTCAGGAATGCTGGGAATGCTAGCAGCGTAGGCTTCCTCCAGCCTGCGGTACGGAGCCCTGCAGCCTACGCTGGGCAGAGAGGGTGGCAGGCTCCCAAGGGAGCGATAGGGAGAACTGGCCTTCCAGGGCGTCTGCTGGGGGTGACCGGGTGGGGAAGAGTCTTCCTGCTTCTTTTTTCTAGGTTCTGGAGTCGCAATTTCATTTGCGTGTCTCCTTCCCCAGCTAAAGCGAAAGTGATTTGGAACCTTTGCTTTTTTCCATTAGTGTGATTGTGATGAGGGGACCCCTTCCCGAGTGGACCATGGGATTTGAGGAGCGGCGGGGCTGGAGGGCTCTGTGTGGGGAGTGGGAGAGCCCGCCCCGGCAGCGCTGTGGAGAGGAGACCCCCCCCACCGTGGGCAGCGTGGCTGCGCTGTCTCTGACGCCTGCTCCTGAGAAAAGAAAAAAGCCTTCAGGCTTTTTGGAAAGGGCCCCGTCGGGGATGACTTCTGGTCTGGGGTTTGTTGGGAGGGTGCTCGGTTAGATACCGAACTTTTGTTGGGGGCAGGAGGAGCAGAGGGACTAGAAATGTTGTGCGGTGGAGGCAGGCAAAGTGTAGCCCTTCCTGGGATCTTCCGTCTTGACCGTTGTCCCTGCTCTCTCCCCTCAGGAGTCCTACCCTGCTGTGCCCCCCATCTGGTCAGTGGAGTCCGATGACCCGAACTTGGCTGCTGTCTTGGAGAGGCTGGTGGACATAAAGAAAGGGAATACTCTGGTGAGAGGCCAGGGTGCCGGGTGGGGGGCAATCTTTCTTGCTGGGAGGCCCCTGTTACGGAGACACCCTGTGACAGGGAGACGTACCTGGAAAGGGCGCACCTGGGGGCAGACTCCTCAGGAGAGGCGCTCTCCGAAGCTGAGGGAGAGCCTTGCGCCCAACCCGGCATGGGTCCCGTGAACGCCCCCCGCAGCCACCCGCTCCCCAGGATTCAGAGAACTAGGTACCGCGGGGGGGGGGGGCCGTTAGGAGCTCACGAGCGCCCCGTGGGGAGCGGGTGGGGATGGGCGTTTGACCCCATCCCCGCGGTCCCGACCCCAGCTGCTGCAGCACCTGAAGAGGATCATCTCCGACCTGTGTAAGCTCTACAACCTCCCTCAGCACCCGGACGTGGAGATGCTGGACCAGCCCCTGCCAGCGGAGCAGGTGAGCGGCTCGGGGCGGCCCCGAGGACAGCGCTCCGTGAACACCTGCCCACTGACACACACCTGCCCAGGGGCCCTCCCCTCCCGGCCCCTCCAGACGCGTACCGGGTCGTGGCTCTCGGAGCTCCGTCCCTGGGTGAGGCACTAGTGGCCTTGCCCGTCACGCTTACCCACGGGCAGTGTCTTCAGGTTGGCAGGAAGAGGCAGCAGTGGGTACCACTGGGGACGCAGGCCCCTCGCTGAGAACCGACAGCACGGCCTCAGTCTAGAGGCGAAAGGAGGGGTTCTTAGCAGCCCCCTGGGCTGTGGCTTCCTTTCTGCCCTGGCTGCTGGAGAGGTCGGGGTGTGCGGGCAGGCACCCTGATGCCAGACCCAGGGCTCTGACCTCTGCCCTCCCCCCGCTCCCTCGCCCCCGCAGTGCACGCAGGAGGACTTGTCTTCTGAAGATGAAGATGAGGAGATGCCTGAGGTAGGGGCACCCCCGGGGCAGCGGGGTGGGCAGCCCTCGCAGTCGGCAGTCCTGAGCACCCACTGTAAGGCGCTGCAGTCTAGCCTGGGGAGGACTAAGGGCAGACTTACGGACCTGGAGGAACAGCCAGTGTTATAGGAAATAGGCCCCCCCACCCCCGGGCCTTTGAGCCACGTGGTCAGCAGGACGGCTTTGGGGCCTCGCCATGGGACCCACGCGCATCTGTGTCCTGCTGGGGAGCTTCACCGTGTCTCCCTGGGCTACGGCTTTTTCGCCCGTGGACCGGGACCGCAGTGGCTCCTGCGCGGCCCGGCTGCTGTGCGTGGGGTGTGCCGCGCGGTGGCGGCAAGTGCGGAACCCCCCGACCCGGTCTCCGCGGTCACGGGCCGTTCCACAGTGGGCAACAGCCTGAGCTTCGGGGCCGGGGGAGCATCGGGTCGTAGCTCCGCTGTTGCCGTGGGCGCTGGGGAGCCTCCCCGGCTGTCGCCGCTGGTCTGGGCAGGGGAGTGACGACCTCGCAGCGGTGTGGGGACGGGGAGAAGTGGCCGAGCCAGAGTGCGGCGCCACAGACCGCAGCCGGCACGCGTCGGGCGTTCTGGGGAGGGCAGCCGCTGGGGCGACGGCAGGGGCTGGCAGTCACCACGTCCTGCTGGAGTGTGCTGCTCGCTGCGTGGCCTTGGGGTCGCAGCTTCTGCACGAGGCGGGCAGCCCGTGCGTCACCCCCTCCCTCGTTACCGTGTCAGCAGCCTGGCCTGGCCCAGCCCTCGCACCGACAGGACGGGCGGGAGACTTCTGACCCGATCTCGGCTGGAGCCGCAGCCCTGAGAACTCCCGGGAACCCTAGGGACCCGGTGAGACGTGAGCTTCAAGTCACAGCGTCAGACAGAGGAGGAACTGTCCCTGCCAAGGGAGAGTTTCAGGGACAGTTGCAGCAGGGTCCTTCTAGGAAACGAGACGGCTGAGTCTCTGCCCACCTCCCCGGGTTCTTGTGTGGTTCTGCCGCCGGAGACCTTCAGATGGAGGGGGAGTAAGGCCGGGACTCGCTCCAGCAGCGGAGGGGCGCTGCGGTCCCTCGCCCGTGGCCCGGGACGGGTCAGGGAGAACGGCGGCCCCTTGCGCAGCTTGTGCCGGTTCTTTGCCTTGCTACCGCCTTGCCCCGCGCCGCTGCAGGACACGGAGGACCTAGATCACTATGAAATGAAAGAGGAGGAGCCAGCTGAGGGCAAGAAATCTGAAGATGACGGCATCGGAAAGGAGAACTTGGCCATACTGGAGAAGATCAAGAAGAACCAGAGGCAAGATTACTTAAACGTACGTGCCCTCCCCGGGACAGGTGGGCGGGGGCTGCCGGGTGCCGGCTGGGGGTGGCGGGGGGCCCGGGCACGTCGGTCTGGGGGGCTGCGGCGCGTGTCGAGCGCGTGCTCTCCCGTGCAGGGCGCGGTGTCTGGCTCGGTGCAGGCCACTGACCGGCTCATGAAGGAGCTCAGGGACATATACCGGTCACAGAGTTTCAAAGGCGGTGAGTGCGTGTCACGGAGGGCCGCGACGAGTGCTGGGTGCGCGGGCCTGCCGGAGCCTTGCAGGCCACGGATCTGGCGCAGGTCCGTGGCTTAGGTCGTGTGCGTGTCTGCCTGGGGTGGACCTGGACCCTCGGCCTGGGGGGGGGGCTGCGTCGGGCCTTCCTGACGACGCCCGTGGCCTCCCCCCTTCCCAGGAAACTACGCGGTCGAACTGGTGAACGACAGTCTGTATGACTGGAACGTGAAACTCCTCAAGTGAGTGCGGCCGGCGGGGGCGGGGGGACAGCCGTGTCGGGGCTCCCGGGCGGGGCCCAGCCACTGAGCCCACCCTCCTTGCTTCCCAGAGTCGACCAGGACAGCGCTTTGCACAACGATCTCCAGATCCTCAAAGAGAAGGAAGGAGCGGACTTCATCCTCCTCAACTTCTCCTTCAAAGTAAGACTTCCCTTGGCCGTCCCTCCACTGGCCGGCCTGGCGCGCCGCCCCTCTGACAGCGTCTCCGTCTCCCTCGCAGGATAACTTCCCCTTTGACCCGCCATTTGTCAGGGTTGTGTCTCCCGTCCTCTCCGGAGGGTGAGTGGCTCGGCGGGGGTGCGGGGGTGCGGGGCCGCGGGGCCGTGGTTGGCCGCAGCCGTCTGACGCACCCTCGTCTGCAGGTACGTTCTGGGCGGAGGTGCCATCTGCATGGAGCTCCTCACCAAGCAGGTGAGCCGGGGCCCCCGGCCGGGCCTGCACCCGCGGGTGCCTCTGGAAAGCCTCCTGACCCATCCCCCCCGACCCCATCCCCAGGGCTGGAGCAGCGCCTACTCCATCGAGTCTGTGATCATGCAGATCAGCGCCACACTGGTGAAGGGAAAGGCCCGAGTGCAGTTTGGAGCCAACAAGGTGAGGAGCCGGGCCCCGGGGCCGCTCGCGTGCGGGACCGCGGGGTGAGGCCTCTGGCTGGCGCCCTGCCGAGCAGGCCTGGAGCAGGGGGCGCCGGGGTCCGCGGAGCGCCAGGCCGGGGGCCTGGGGTCTCTGGTCCACTGCGTTGATGGTGGCCTCCTGTCCCAGTCCCAGTACAGCCTGACGAGAGCACAGCAGTCCTACAAGTCCCTGGTGCAGATCCACGAGAAGAACGGTGAGCCGCGGCTAGGGCCCCAGGTCGTCACCTCCTGCCAGAGAGCAAGAACCCCGTCTTTGGCTCTTGTGCCTTTGCTCCCAGCGAGCACCGCGCCCGCCCTGTCCTCCCGAGAAGGGCTGGCGGTGCTGACTTCCACTCCCTCCGTTCCCAGAGGAGCAGCGCCTGCCCGTTCTTGGCGGGGCTTGGTGCTGCCCTCCGCCCGACCGCCTTTCCAGAAATCTCGTGTGGCGGTGTCCTCTCACAGCGGGCAGGTTCCCAGTCCCCACACTGGGCAGCCCTTGCTGGGATCTTCTCACCCATGACCCTGGAGGTGCCCTTGGGGACGGGGCTGGGAGGGCAGGCTTGGGCCTATGCCCCGTGACTGTCCCTTGGCTTTCCTCTGCAGGCTGGTACACACCCCCCAAGGAAGATGGCTAAGCCCGGAGAACATCCCTCCCTCCTCCCCAGGCGCCACTGGACCAATCCCCTTTGAATGCTGTATTCGGATCTCACGCCGCCTCTGTGGTTCCCTCCCTCGTTTTTCCTGGACGTGATAGCTCTGCCCTAATGCAGGACAATGATGGCTATTCTAAACGCTAAGGAAAACAACACACAGACCTGTTCCAAGTACTCCAGACTGATTGACAGACCAATGACCACCTGGCTGGAACCCTGCTAGCAGGCATTCTTCTAAAAGAGACTTTCGAGCCTCCTTCTATTGCTGGAAACTCAGCCGTGCTCCAGACTAGAGCCTCCTTACCTATGCTATGGATTTTTAATTTATTTTCTCTTATTTCATGTACACTGCTTTTTTTGGTTACAGTGTATGATGGATGTGTATGAAAAAATGTATCTTTGGGAAAACAATTACAGTTTGTTAATTTGAAGATGCTGGTCTTGACTCATCTTTCTTTTTCTTCCCACCTTCCGCCCCCCCGAACCCCCCCCACCCCCCCGCTGCCTGGGCGGTGGGGGAGGGGCAGGGCCCGGCGCGGCTGGAGGAGAGGCTGCAGTGTGCTGCGGAGGCTTGCCTGGCTCGCCCCCAGGTTTCTCCCGGAGGCCCCCCTGGAGCGACCAGCACTTGTCCCCTCGGAACGCAGAGCCTGCCCGCTGAGCCACAACAGGGCAGGCTACGCTGACGCCTGATGCTCACGACGACTTTTTCTACTAGTCACAGATGTTCCCAAGTTTCTAAGAGAAAGTGAGGACAGAGTCGAGAGGCGGCTTCGGAGAACGGCTTCCAAATGAACGGAGGGGAGGGGGGCGTGTCGCTGCCCGTGTCGCTGCCCGGCTCCCCTGCCTCGGCCAGACCTACGCCGGCCCAGAGCGCTGGCTCGAGCCTCTCGCTCCGTCAGCTCACACGGGAAGGCGGGCAGAGCCCCGAAGCAGGTAGTCTGGCCCGGAGAATCGGGGGTTCTCTGAAGCTGCTGGCCTGAGGTGGGTCATGCTGGGAAGATTAGCTTCCAGGGGCTCATTCTGGGCCCCCGGGGCCTCACCCCGGCTCTGGGAACTGCTGGTCAGGGGAGCGGGTGGGGAGGCCGTCCGGGGCCGCGCGGACCTGCGGCCGGAGCCTGCTCCTGGGCTGCCTGCCCGCAGGCTGGGGGGTGGGCCGGGCAAGGCCGGCGGCGGCCGGCGTGAGGGAGCCCGGGCTGAAGACCACGGGCGGCGCGCCTGGGGGACGCCAACACTGTCCTGCTTTGTCGGAGACCCTGGCCATCCCCCCCTGCCCCCCCGTTCCCCTGGGGACCCTAAGTGTTGCTGCTTCGGGCGCAGGGAGAGGCTGCCAGCTCTGCCCACACCCACCTGCCACAGGTGCTCATGCCCATGGAGGCCGAGATCAAGAGGGGCCCCGGGGGGAACCCTCCGTAGAGCTGGGATCTGGGTCTCGAGGCCTCTGGCTTTGTTCTGAACTTCCACCAGCCCTGGCTGGGGTGTAGACGGTGTTTTTAGTAATGTGTACTGTGAGCTGTCCTCTGTACGATGTATTTTGTAATGTATTTTTCTCATCTACCAAAGGATGAAACAAATAAAATTATTTAAATAGTTTGGCTCTGATACAGTTTTTTTTAGATTTATTTATTTAACTCATCACACCCAATGAGGGGCTCCAGCTCACGACCCCCAGACCCAGAGTCACACCCTCCACCGACAGAGCCAGCCGGCCGCCCCCGACCACAACTGAAGGACCAGTGGGGTCCGTGTCCACTGGCATGAAGGAAAGCACCCGCTCCCAGGAGCTGGGAGCACCGAGTGGGAGAGACCCTCCACCTTTCCCATCAGACTTAACGCTCCCCTCCACGGTGACCTGCATGAAGGGTAGTAACGATGTTCCTAAGCACAAAAAGCTTCGTAACACCCTGAATCAATGTTCTCTCCACTAGGAAGACGAGAGATGAGCCGAGCTCCTCAGTCGCTGCTCGACACTTCAAGGCAGGGTTCGCGGGGGGCAGCAGCTTGTGATCCACCGCAGTGGGTCTAGGGGAGGGGCTGGGAGGGCGCTACACAGGGAGCGACACCCCAACCCCTGAAACCCGCCGTTGTTCATTCACCAAGGTGACAGCTTGGTGAAAGACTCCCGATTGTCGCCTGGAATGCCAAGAAAACCAAACGTGGGCCCTTCCGTCCTCCGGAATCTCAGGGCAACTTCTTGTCATGCTCTGGGGGTGCCCAGGAGAGACGTGGGGAGGACACACGGGCTACCTCCGGCTCCGACCTCATGGAAGCTTCCCGAGTGTGCCACGGGCACTCAGGCTGAGCGGGGAACCTGAGACGCAGGGAGATCTCTCTTAAGAGGTGAGCTGGGGGCCAAGGCCAAATGGGGGTCGAAGCAATCCTGGCATTGGTGGCCTTCTCACCCCAAGGCCTCAACAGCGCACTGTGCTTAAGGACAAGGGCCACAGAATGGGATGGAGAAGGGGCGTGCCGACCATGGCCGCATTATTGGCTCATCAAACGTCAGATGTGTGACTTGAAGGGAGAGTCTCAGTGGGAAGGAAGGCCCGTCCCCGCACCCACTCCCCCTCCCCATGACCTCAGCTTGTCTCTAGGGGACCACCTGGTCACGGTGTGCCCCTGGGCCCAGGTGACCTGCCCCAGAGTGCCCTGGGCCGGATGGACCAACAACCTTAGATACAGGCAGTTACCTCCAAGGTCCGAACATCAGTGACTTCCCCGAGGATGTGAGGGGTAACCCAGCGGGAACCCCAAGTGTCTTGCACAGCACAGCAGGAAAGCTGGGTGGCCCGAGGTCAGGCCGCAGGGGAGAGGGGGCCAGCGGCGGGCCGGCAAGTCTGTGCCGGCCGAGGCAGGCTCCCGGGGCAGACTGGCCCCAGATGTCAGCGCTGCGGGCATGGGAGGGGAGGGGCAGGAAGAGCCGATCAAAGGAGGCCTCACTCTTGCGGCTCAAGTCCTGGCAGGGATCTGGGACCGCACACCGTCTGGTGGGACCGTCTGGAGCGCCGGACTGTGCTCACTCAGCCCGGTGCTGAGCGCCCTTGCTGGAGGGCCAGAGGCTGGAAAGCAGAGGCCAGGAGCGAGCTGCTCCTCCGTGCTGGGAGCAGGGCCAGGCGCCCTGCTCCGAGGCCTTCCCTTGCTCGGTCCCGCCGCGTGGCCCCCAACACGGGGCTGCTTGAGTGCATGGAACCGGCCCCACAGAGTCGGCCCT
>ML111417.1:0-20371 GCA_003697995.1 Taxidea taxus jeffersonii | reverse complement strand
GCGGGATCTTGAGAGCGTCCGCTGCCGAGAATGCAGAGTTGGAGGAGGGAGCAGACAGGAGCGGTTCTGAGTCCAGGCATGCACCTATCCCAGGCCAGCCATCATCCCCCATATGGCACCCTGCGGCGGGGTCAGCCAGGTAGGGGTACACGGTGCCCCCAGGTCCCCGTGCAGTCTGTGGGGGGCACAAAGGCCACGGGCCTCACCTTCTGCACCACATCCCATGTCCATCCGTCTCTGGAGGCCGCCCAGAGCTGGTGCTGCAGATCTGCCCCACAGAACCGAAGCCGAGGCCACAGCCAGGGACTGGCCCCCGTCGTCACCAGGCTCACCCAGGAAGGCCCCATGAGAAGACCTCGAGCCCATGCTTCGGTGGTGTGAGTAGTCCAGAAGAAGGGGGTCTGGGGGACAATGCTGGACACGAGCAGCCCCTCCTCCCCGCCAACACTGCGGATGGTGACCAGCTCAGGGCTCGGAAGCATCAGGAGCAGCGCAAGGAAGGAGCCTCTGGGGGAGAGCAAGCAACGGAGACGGGGTCGAACGCAGCAGGACAGTCACCGGGAGCAGGAGGGCCCGGCCCCAGGCCCAGCAGAGAGAGGGACAAGGGCCCTTGGTGACCACCATGCAAAGTAGGAAAGCACGGTGCTGGGGGCACAGGGCCAGGAGGGTCGGAAGGGGCGTGCCAGGCAGAAGCGAGACCCAGGGGGACTCTGAGTCGGCCACCATGACCTGTAGCCTTCCGAAGGATGCAAGTGTGCACGTTCCATGACCCAGGACACAGGTCTCAGCCCCAGTCACTGCCCCCAGAGCTAAGCACGGGCCAAATCTCCTCTGGGGCTCTGCTGCAGGGGCGTCCCAGGCCAGCCCCGGGCAGAACAGGGAACAGATGCGTTAAGTCTCCGTATGTCCCAGCCTCACAGCCGGGCCTGACCAAAGACTTCCAGAACACTCCCACCCCAGTACCGTCCCTGCCCCACTTGCCAGGGACTGAGCCACATGTGCTGTGGCCTTTGTCCTGCTGTCCTCGCTGCCCCTCTGCAAACCTCATTCCACGGGAACCACGCAGAAGGCTGTCCTCCACGTCGCGGGCTCCCGGAAGTCACGGGAGCTTTAGGAGTGAGCCATGTGCAAGCTGGAAAGCAGGCGCCAGAGTCCTGGAGGCACCCAGGCCATCGCGTGACCGCCACACCCCTGCCCCGCCAGGCCCCGGCCCCGCCCTCAGCGGTAGGAGGGCACAGGTGGTGAAACGGGTCCTTCCGTGCGGCAGCCTGCAGACCCTCGCTGCGCGTGGACGCTTGGCCAGGTGGGTTTTCTGTGATGGAGAAAGCCTCCTAGAGGATAGACCCGTCCTACACGGAGGGGTCAACGTGGGACCAGCCGGAAGGGTGCTGGGCCAGGGAGAGCAGGAGCCGCAGAGACATGTCCTGGGAACAGGGGGCAGCTCAGGATCTCACTGGTGGTCTGGCAAGTCCTTGACCAGAAGCTTTCTCCAAAACCTAGAGCAAGAAAACACATCGCCCGGCACGGTGGTGTTTCTTTCATTGGTTTGTGCGTGGACTCCCTCCGAGCAGCCCTGGAGGTGGCACCGGCGGCCCCACTGTGGGGCTAGGGCTGAGCTCCCTCGGGGCTCCCTCCGGGGGCTCCCACTCTCGCATCCCCTTTCTTGTCAGTGTCCTGAGCCAACCCAAGAAAGGGCATCCAGAAATGGGGAGGTGGGGAGGGCAGCCGCTGCCGGGGGGCCCCCCAGAACTGGCAGCCACATTAGTCCAGGAATGCTTGGCCTGGGAGGTGCGCCGGCCCCTCAGAGGGAGGAAGAGGGCCGATGGTCATGCTGGAGGCCGGGCTGGAGCCCTGCCACTCACGACGATGCCTCGCCTCCCCCAAGCCGTGTGGCATCCCCACTGCTGTGGACCAAAAACCCCCAGCCCTGGTTAAACCCACAAACCTGCCCGCTGACACTGCCGCCACCATCCCGCCACGAAGCCCTAGACACTTACTTTCCTCCTCTCCCAGTGGACGCTCCCCACCTGCTCCTCTCTCCTCCGACCCACCGCAGGCCCGACCTCCAGTGCAGTCAGTACCCACAGCCCCACGTTGCAGGGATCCGGCCCTGACCGTCTCCGGGATGGCCCTGGAGCGTGGAGGGGCCCCCGCAGCCACGCAGCGTGTCCGCCACGGGACAGCTTCCTCCAGCTGCAGAAGCGGCGTCATGCCCTACCTGCTGGCTGAGGCCACAGTCCTCTCCCCGCCAGCTCCCTACATCGTGGGCACCCCCAAGCCAGCCAGGGGCTCTCCCCTCTGCCCAGCCCATCCCCCCAGTACCATCCGACGCCCTCCCCAACCGGGGCCAGGCAACAGCGTCCAGACACTTCCCTGCTGCCCCAGAATCTCCACGGGCCCCCACCGGGCCACCCCACAGATACACCAAGCTGAGATCCCACTACTCCCCGGACTGACACCCTCCGACCACTCCCACCGTGCTTACACGTAAAACCCGAAGTCTCCGCTGGGACTCACCAAGGCCCCCGTGATCTGACCCTCCTTCCCCAGACGTCCTCTGTGCCCGCCCTCCCCTGCCCCTGCTCTGCCCCACACTGGGGCCTCTGTAGTTGCTCCACCTATCTGGAATATTCTGGAATGTTCTTCCCCTGCTCTCCACAGGGCTGGCTCTGACCTATTGTCCAGACCTCCACAGAGATGCCACTTCTCACATAGATGCTGTCCTACGAGTCGTCTAGAGAAGTGACCCCTTCCCTATCACATCACCTCCTCTTAATTCTGGCTAGTACTTGCTATCCAACATTTTCTTATTTATTTACTGCTTTACCATGTGGCTCTTCCCACGAGAGCACAAGCATCTCGAGGCTAGGAGTCCTGTCCTCTGACAATTACCTTGATTGCTAAGGACCCCGACGGCCCCGACCCTGTGTGGGGCGCGCTGGGCTCCACAGACACAGAGCGCACGCAGGGATGAGACATGACCTGGGGCAAATTCTCCATCCTCAGAGCCAGGTTTCCTCTGCTATAGCAGAAAGCCCACCTGAGCTGATGTGCGGATTTAGCTGGCCAGCGTCTGTGTGGGACACGACAGCCGTAGATGCCTTACACGGGGACGCAGGCTGTGGGGTCAGTCCTGGTCCGAGAGCCGACGGGCTCCCTCAGGCTGGGGGCAGGCTGGGGGACTCACGGATGGGCACCCGCTGCTGTCCCCAAACACATCCAGGCAGCAGCGCCGGCGGGCCAGGGCTGGCAGGGGGAGGCCTCCACACCCGCCAAGCGCTGCGGGCGGCCAGCGAGCCCCAGAGCCAGTCCCCGCGCCCACCCACTCGGAGCCTCGACGGCAGCCCCGCAGGGACGGCAGCCCAAGCCGGCCACCTCCAGCCGAGAACGTGAGTCTCCTAAGACCCCTCCAGATACCAGCCTCGGAACACATTCACAGCCATGATTCCGAGCTAGAAATTATTAATTCAGAAACACTGAAATCCAGTTTGGTCTAATTATTATTCCCTAATGGCTTAAGAGATAAATATAACGATCCCATTTTGACAGTTTGTGAAATTAAGTTTCAGAAGAAAATCGACATGATTACCATCCAACCCGCACAGCACATGGACCTGATCGAGACCCGGAACTCGGGGGCTCTCCTCACACGAGTGGGCCTGGGAGCTCCCGACACCAGGATGCCCCCTCGCCAGCTGCCGCCCGGCCCACTTGGATTTCATTCTGCCGCCGCGGACACCCAGTGACGCTCGGCCCCGGGCTCCCGACAGCCGCCCACAGCCTCTTGACCGGTCCAGTGTTCGGAGCGACAGCCCTGCCCCAGAGACAGAGACGCTGGGGAGTCTGAACCATGCGGGAGAAGACGCAGGACGGCAAGGTCAGCGGCCAGAAGCTCTAGGGTGGCAGGGGGTCCACCGCATCCTGACACAGCCCAGGGACAGACCCTCGTCAGCCTGGGCAGGGGCACAGCCGAAGGCGACACCAAGCACGGCGGCAGCCCCCGCAGCCTCCAAGTCCCCGGACCACCAGGCCCGGGACAGCGCTGCCTACTCTACAGGCCCATCTGCCCTCGGGGACAGCACGCGAGGCCGCCTCTGGGGAACCTTCCTAGTTCCAGCGGCGACCCTCAACCTCTCTCTCCCTGTCAGCCAGGGAAGGCCCCTGCGTGCGCGAGATGCCAGACACAGGCCTCGCTTGTCCCCGGGGAGCCCACGCTGAGTCACTCTGCACGTGTGCGTCCCAGCCATGGCGAGGCACACGCTGTCGCAGGCGCAGCACGATGTTGGGGGACCACAGGGTGACGGGGAAACTCGAGGCAGGGAGAGGGAACCGGGGGTGCCCCGGGGGGCAGGGGGATGACCGCAGAACGCAGACCTGAACGAAGTGAGGAGGCAAACCCCGCAGACACGGGGAAGAGCCCGGGGCTGACACAGCAGGTGCAGGGCCCCCGTCAGGGTCACGGGTCTTCCCGCTTCCACGCCGTCCCAGCTCCATCCTTCGGGCGGCTTTGAATCCGGTGGGTGGGTACTGAGCACACGGTGGCACACGGTGGCACACGCCCAGGGCAGAACGTCCCCCAGAATCCACCCGGGGCCACCGAGGGGGACGGCCGGACGGGCGGCCTTCTGCGTGGCCGAAACCGTCGCGTGGCTGGTGACCACGTCCCCGTGGCGACGGTTCAGTGTCCTCCACGCAGAGCAAATGTCAGGCAATGCACTGGCCTCGCGTGCTCAGTGCGGCCGCGAGCTGGCCAGACCCGGTGGCCTGTCCCTGCCAAACCTTCCAGTGCCCCATCGTGCCGGGACTACGGAAAAGCCTGCTGCCGCCGAGTCACCACCTGTCGTGAAAATAAGAAAGTTGTGATATTTATAAAGTTGTCCTTATGGTTATTTTTTTTTAAGATTCTATTTATTTGTTTATTTGAGAGAGAGCAGGACCAGGGGGGCGGGGCAGCGGGGGAAGCAGGCTCCCCGCTGAGCAGAAAACCCCATGCGGGCTCCATCCCAGGACCCTGAGATCATGGCCTGAGCCGAAGGCAGAGGCTTTAACCCACTGAGCCACCCAGGCGCCCCCATTTTACCATTTATTATCTTGAGTACTTGCCAGCTGCTTTCAGTCTGAAACGTCGACCCTGTGAGACTCTGGTCCTCGCTGGTACTTCCTCCCCCGTGCTGACCCGCATGCCCCCCGCGGCGCACGCTGCCCACGGAAGCTGACCTTTTCATTTCACTTTGCTCTTCTCCACAACTATTCTACTACAGAAATATTTCAACGGATACAAACTCTCCCCAAAAGTCAATAATAAAACGTCACAAAATTGTCAAAAAACCACCGTCTTAGGACTCCGGAGGCTGACCAGACGCATACAGCACCTTGCAGCCCCTCAGTGAGGAGCACTAGGTCGAACGTTTCCGCCCGGAGCCTTTGGCTGACAGCCCACCAGGTGGGAAGCTGACACACAGGTTTAACACAATCCTGTCAAAACTCCAGCCACATTTCTGTAGGCAGAGGACAAGGTTATTCTAAAAACTTATCGGCATAGGCAAAGGAACTAGAACAGCCAAGGCAATTTTGAAAACGAAAAAGAGAGTGTGAGGAATCAGTCTTCCCAATCCCAGTACTTTCCAAAGAACGGCAGCAACGGAGCGTCTGTGGTCTGGGGAAGGCGCAGACCCGCAGGTCAGTGCGGCCCCCGACGCCCGCCCTCCCAGCAGTGCCGCTGGGTGCGTGACGAGGCTGGAAAACAGCTTCACGGAGGAAATCCGATCGATAACAGCGCTAGAGCGGCTGGGCATCTAGAGACCACAGACAGACAGACAGACAGACGGACAGGGGGGGGGGGGGGGGGGGGCGGGGGGAGGGAGAAAGGCGGGCAGGAAGGAGGGAATTCACCCCAAGTTTCACGGCTTGTACAAAAATTAACTCAAAGTGGATTGTGGGCTTAAAAAAATATAAAACTATACAGGTTTTAGAGAAAAATAACAGAATCTTTAGGATCGAGAGCTGGCCAAAAAGTTCTTAGTTTTGCCAATGAAAGCGCCATTCATAATAGGAAGAAAGTGACTTGGACTTTATTAAAATTAAAACCTTCCGGGACACCTAGGTGGCTCAGTTGGTTAAGCAGCTGCCTTCGGCTCAGGTCATGATCCCAGCGTCCTCGATGGAGTCCCACATCGGGCTCCTTGCTCAGCAGGGAGCCTGCTTCTCCTCTGCCTCTGCCTGCCACTCTGTCTGCCTGTGCTCGTTCTCTCTCTCTCTCTCTCTGACAAATAAATAAAAATAAAATCTTTAAAAAATAAATTAATTAAATTAAATTAAAACCTTCCATCTGTAAACTAACCAACCGACCAACCCTGTTAGGAGGATAAAAAATGAGCTACAGAGTGGGAGAAAAATATCTGCAAATCACCTATCTAACAAGGAATCCAGAATATAGGGGCGCCTGGGGGCTCAGCAAGTTAAAGCCTCTGCCTTCGGCTCGGGTCATGATCTCAGGGTCCTGGGATCGAGCCCCACATCGGGCTCTCTGCTCGGCGGGGAACCTACTTCTCCCTCTCTCTCTCTGCCTGCCTCTCTGCCTGCTTGTGATCTCTCTCTCTGTGTCAAATAAACAAATATCTTTAAAAAAAGAAAAGTAAATATGCAACGACCATCAGCAAATTCACTTCGGGGCATCTGCAGCAGAGAAACACACAAACTCTACAGAACGTCCATGGCAGCTTTTTTTGTAATAGCCCGAAGCTGGAAACCATCTGGACGCCCTTCGCTGGGGGGCATGGCCATGAACTGTGGTCCGCCCGCATGGTGGCTGCGACTCTGCATTGAGCGGGAGTTATCATTGCTTTTGCAACAACTGGGACAACTCTTAAAAAATGATGCGGAGTAAAAAGAGCCGTCCCGAGAGGCTACATACTGTATGCGGTCATCCATACAGCATTCGTGGCATGATGACATTAGACAAATGGAGAGCAGATTAGTTGTTGCCTGGGGTCAAGGTGGGGGAGGGGACAGGAGGGAAGCGGTGTGTGGGTTTAGAAAGGCAGCAGGGGACAGCCCCGCGCGGCCTCGGGCTCCTTCTTGTAACCTTCACTGTATCCACTCCGAGCCCGGGGCTGACACTGTTTCACAAGCCGTTACCGCTGGGAGGAACCAGTAAACTCTTTTCCTCTGTACTGTTTCTTACAACTGCATGTGAATCTACAGTTATCTAAAAAAAAAAGAAGAGAAAAAGAAAGAAAGAAAGAAAAAGAAAAAGTAAAAGGTTTACTCAAAAGAAAGAAAAGCCTTCTTGGCTTGCGCCGTGTAAGGACTTAAACCGCAGGGACGTTGGCAGATCGCCTTCCCCTCCCCCGCTGGTCGTGCTCTCGTGAATATGTGCTCCCAGCTTTGGGCTTGAACTTATCTTCCTTTATATGATCTTTCAAAAGATAAGCTCTTCATTTTAATTCACGCATCTTTTCTTTTTCAGCAAGTCTTCATGCTTTAACAAATCTTACCCTACTCTGAGGCCTCATTCTTTTACATTATTTCCTGAGAGTTTCAGAGTTTTGCCTTTCCTATTAAGTCTCTAGTCAATCTAGCTTATTTTCATGCCGGAAGTCAAGTAGGAAATAATCTCTTATTTTTCTACTTGCAGACTCAGTTGTCCCCGTTCAGTGAGTGACCTGCTCTCCCACTCACCAGGCACCGACGACTCCGCGGGAGGAAGCAGCAGTCTGCACCTGCGTGAGCCCCGTCTAGGCTCTCTGTTCCATCTCACTGGTCCAACTCTCCATTCTAGGCTAATACCACATCTTCTTGTACGGCAAGGACTCCCATCTTCCTTTTCAGAAAGAAGCATCTTCAGACGCTTCAAAAAGAAGCATGAGTGGGGTGAGGGGCAGAGGGAGAAGCAGGCTCCCCACCGAGCGGGGAGCCCGACTCAGGACTCGATCCCAGGACCCCGAGATCATGACCTGAGCCAAGAAGGCAGACGCTCAGCCAACAGAGCCACCCAGAAGCCCCCTCATATTTGTTTTGAAAATGATACACTTTAAGAAGTATGTATATTTTTTCTAGGTTTTCAAACTTATTACAAGATCTTACATTTTACCTGCTGGATCTACAGTGAGGATCTCTTTTTTTGTCCTTTTCTTCTTGGTTAGTCGTGCGGAAGTTTTTCCCATTTCCTTCATCTCCTCAAAGAATGGACTTGTGGCTTCACGGATCTCCTCCATCCCACACCCGGCTTCGTGGGGGTATCATGCACATAGCTACAGTTCGGCGTAGAAAATTTTAAATTTTAGAAAAACTTTGCTTTTAAAATTTGTGTCTGTTGTCTATTTGGGTTTATTTTTACTTCTTCTGTCCCCTCTAGTCCACTCTCAGCTTCTGCCCCGCCGTCCCTCCCGGACAGACCCCCACCCCCAGATGGCGAGGGATCTCCTTGCTGCTCAGTTCGCTGGCGTTTTACATTCCTGTGATTTCTTCTGTGACCCCTGTGTTGTTGACTCCGGGATGTGTTTTTCCAAATGTGTGGCGTGAGCTAAAGAGGTAGACATGGATGGGAGCTCAGGTGCCGGGAATCTGTGGGACGCGGTGCCAGACAGGAAGGAGCCCCAGAAAAGTCCCTGAAGTCCAGCGGTGAGGTGAGGCCCTCCGGTCCTTGGCCAAACCCCAAGCGGCCCCTGTGCAGGGCATGTCCCACAAGGTCCTGCAGGGGAGGGCTGCTGTCGTGCTGGAGACACAATGCACTTCCAACCCAGCCACTTGGGAGTTGGGGGACCTTGGTTAGCACCCTGAGATCCTCCCCTAAGAGCCCAGAAGCCCCAGCCAGGTCAGCAGGGACGAGCGGGGAAGCTGCAGCCAGGCAGAGGTCAAGACCACGTGGCAAGGCCGTGTGACGCTCAGAGGGCCACTTCGGACCAGGCAGAGGGCTGGGGTTCGCCGGGCCCTGGTGAGTAACAGGTGTGTGAACTAAGGAGGTAACGACGACAGCACCTGAGCTAACAAGGGGCCGAGCAAATCGAGCGTGGGGGTGGCAGGCTCGGCCCAGTATGTGTCAGCGCTGGCCTGGGGACCTCAGAGCCTGCTACCCTCAGGGCCTAAGTCCCGCAGGTTCTCAGGCCATACCCCAGACATGCTCGTCCACATCTGTGGGAGACACCCAGCAGCTGACAGGCTCCTCTGCCGCTGCTCCAGTCTGGGGGCGGGGTGGGGGCGGGCGACGAGTGCGGCGACATCGCATAGACGGTCTGCAGAGCCACCAGCGGGCGCTGAGACCCAGCCAGGGGAATGGGACACTGGCTGAGGGGAAGGCAGGGGGCTGAAAGGGACAGTGGTCGACAAGATAAGGGCAGGTTGTCCACGTGGCCACTGAATGTGAGTGGCCACAGATGAGAGTGACAGCGCACTCAAAGGGAAGAGCTGAGACGTGGGGAAGGAGGCTGCTGCGAGCAGACAGGCCAGCAAGGCCAACCTGACAGCCACCGTCCCCAAGCGCCAGACTTTAAAAAGAAAGGGAGAAGACCAGTTTGGAAGAAGCCAGGGGCCACGGCTGACCTCCGTCCTAGGCGGTGGCCCACGGCCCCTCGGTGCCCCCTGCAGCCTCACAGCCCGCACACCCTCTCCCGCCTGGCCAGCGGCCCCAGCTGGCAGCCAGGAGCCCGGGACGCCCCCTCTCCAGTCTCCTTGCTCTTAAGAGCCTGGGCGGCCGGTGTCTCCGACAGCACAGAAGCCCGATCGCAGGCCGGCTTCTGAGAGCACCTTGCGTGAGCACCGAGGCCCTTTCCTCTGCCTCGTCCCCCCGGACCCTGAGACCATCCCGGAGTTCCCACCTCAGCCGTGGACTCCCTAGCTCGTCACCCCCCACTCCGCCAACGCAGACCGCTGGCTGGCTGAGGTCGCCCTGTGACTTCCTCGCAGACACAGCCCAGCCGAGCCCTGACGGTCCCGGCTCTCACGTGGGGTTCCCCGTGGCCAGGTCACCTCCACCTGCTGCAGACAGGCCCGCCTCACCCGAGGGGAGCTGCCGGGGCTCGGTGGGCGGGGGGCTCCCGGCTCTGCCCCCAGAGGCAGCCCCCGCCCCGCCCCGTGCAGTTCGCTGGTCTTCCTGCCGGGAGAGACCTGATGTGACTCCCGCCGGCGGCCAGAATAAAGCCCCGCGGACAGACAGCGCTGCTGCGCCGAACAGCAGAACCCTTGATTTCCATCGCCCACGACCGACTGCCCGATGGCACTTCCCTTTAGGGAAAAATTCTGAGTTTTCTGTACCTGGCCTGGCTCCTGTGAAAGGTCCCCCGGGCTCCCTCATTCCACCCGAGCCCCTGCCTCTCCTTGCGGGCCCAGACGGCAGAGCGAGGACGGGAGCGAACTCGAGCCCCCCGGCTCTGAAGAGCGAGCGCACAGCACAGAGGGGGCCTCTCGGCCACGTCCGGGCCTCCTGGGGGACTTTCCTTCGGGTTCACTTCGGCTTCCGTCTGGGGAAGGGCTCCCGGTCCGGCTCCCGGTCCAGCTCCCGGACGGCGAGCGCCACTTCCGTGGGGAGCCCGGGTCTACAAACGCGAAGCTGCGAAGGAAGGAGCGAGGCCAGCTCGGCTCGTCTGCGTCTGCGAAGAGCAGAGAAGCGGGGCAGGCGGCGGGGGCCGGGGTTCGCGCCCCAGAGGGGCCACTCCAGGGCCTCGAGCCGGCCGCACTGATGGCCAGACCCCGGCCGCCGGGCGTCGGGGGAGCAGCAGGCAGGCCCTGACCCGGACGCCTCCTCCCCGCGGCCGCGGCTCTGGCCCTCCTTCGTACCACGCTCCCCGAAAGCTCAAAGCACCTTCACTGCTCTGAAGACGGGAAAGGGGAAAAGTGAACGGGTGGTTTTCTGGGGCCACCAAGGCACGGGGAGGTCCTGGAAGAACACGGAGCGAGGACGTCCCCCAAAACCAACCCGGGTCTCCGGACTTGGGAAGCCAAGTTGTGCAGACCCGACGGCGAGCTCCCCGAGGTCCCCCTGCCTGGCTGCGGCGGGTGCGGCTGTGGGACGGCTGAGGGGCCGTCAGGGCGTCGGCAAAACGACAAAGAGGGAGGCGAGGAGGTGCGACCCGAGGAAAGAAGGCAAGGGCGGCCACGGCTTCGGCCGCAGCTCTAGAGTCTGTGGCCCCCGAGGGGCGAAGTCCCTCCGGAGGCTCCCGCCGCCTCCCGCATGGCCGGTCCACACAGGAACTCACGGCCAGTCGCTGAGGTCTCAGACCCTCGCCGGCCGGTCTGTGAGCACCTGAACGCGAGCTTCCCGGGAACTTCGCACATGAGCTGCGGCCGGCGGAGACCCGAGCCCGGCCCCCGGGAGCGCAGCCGGCCAGCTGCGCGGCACATGGGCCACGCAGGCCACGCGGGGCTGCCGGGTGGAGGGGGCAGTGCGCGAGGCTGCCCCAGATTTGGAGGGAGAGGAGGTCGTCAGGGCAGGCTCCCAGGAGGAGGCAGCTTGTAATGCAGGATGAACGTGGGCTGAGTCCCTTTCATCTCTAGGTGGGTGGAGGCTGGTTTTAACCCGACCTCGCTGCGGCCCCCCACCTTGGTTGCCCCCCTTGGCCGCCCCAGCACACGCACAGGCCTCCCGCGGAGTGTCACGGTACAGCCGGGCCCAAGCTGCACACAGGCCTGGCTCCGGGAGCTGGCGGCTCGGCTCAGTGGGGACACACGGCCGGTCTCCTGTGCTCTGGCGGGAAGAGGTGAAGGGAGCGGAGGGAAGGACGCAGACGCCGCCCCTGGCCAGGCCGCCCTCCCCACATCCCCACTGCGCCCCTCCTGCCCCAACTGCCCAGGGCGCTGGCCGCCCGCCCGCTGGACTCTGCCCGGCTGCCCCCAGGCCGCCCGCATCCCAGGTCCCCGTCCCACCATTTCCCACTCGGCACACACCGCCCTCCCTGCTTTGACATAATGTCTACACCGCCCTGATGCCCTCTGAGGCTACACCCTATTTTTTCCTCTTGTGTGCCAAACTTGTAGAAAGGGCTGTCTCCGCCTAGTGGCCCGTTTCCTCTCGGCCCACTCCCTCCCGAGTCCGGCTTCTGTTCCTGCCCAAAAAGGCTTCCCCGGAGTTCGAACGTCAGAGTGCCCTCGGTGAGGCTTTTCCTGGACCTCCTCTCGGCTCCTCCCTGTGCCCTCCAAGTCCCCCACCCACCTTCCGACCGGCGCGTTACAGTTGTAGATTTCCCCGCCATGATGAAAACCAATTTTCCCTAGAAAATTCCATTTTGGAAAAATGTATATTTACGCCATCTTCTTTTAAAAGCAGCTTTTACCAATCTAAAATCATCTTGCTGGCTTAAGAAAATAGAAATGCACGATGTAGAACTCATTTCCCTCAGTCTTCATGTTTATGTTACATTTAAAATGAAATTTTCTAATTTGCTTTCCTTTTAAATATTTAATGTTTATTACACACAAATTTATAAGCTGCCGCGCAACAAGCATTTGGAGAGAGCAGGCAATGTGAGTCTGGCATCCACCATTCATAAAGCCCACGCACGCGCCTTATTCCGTTCGATCTGTAAAACCAGCCTGTGTGGCTCACATCACAAATGTCCTTTCCCAGAAGCATAAGGATCAGAGAGGTTAAGTGACTGCCCTCAGATTCCACAGCACATGTAGAGCAGGATCTGAATTCAGAGCTTCTAACTTCAAATCCTACATTCTCTTCGTTGTACCGAAACCACAGCGTGCCTCTCGCGAGGCTTTACCATTATTAAATAAAATAGGAAACTGGCGTTTTTATTTCTTCTATAGCCAGCGTCAGGAAACCACAGCCTCGGGCCAAATCCAGCCCCCCAGCTTTCCGTCATCCAGTTTTGCGGAAGCAGAGTCACAGGCGTTCGCTTCCTCACCGCCTGCGGGAAGTGGTACAGGGGCAGGCGCGAGGGTCTGCAGGAGACCTGCACGACAGGCTGGCCTCCGAGCCGGCCCGGGAAGCGCTCTCAGACCTGGCTCTCACTTCTGGCTGCAAAGGGAGAAAAGTTACTTTCTCATTCCTCTTTACGGTGCCCGGCCCGGCCCAGACGCACAGCAGCAGAGTCTCCGGGGCCGGTCTTGAAGCATCAGTGTTTTTTAAAAGCTCCCCAGATGGTTTTCTTATGCAGCCAAGGTCCAAGCTACTGTTCCGAGGTGTCACGTAGATTCAGGAAACTCTGGTTTCCAGGAGATGTGCTGGAGGGAGGGAGGAGGGAAGAAGCGCCATCAGCACTACTCACCCCCCGGCAAAAGAAAGCCCGCCGACACCTTTCCACCTGTGGGACTCCAGCTAATGTCACCAGCGAGGTCAGCCCTCAGCCGATGCTGTTCGCACTGACAGAAGCGCTAGGAGCTCCTCAAGTCGGACGGCAGGCCCCAACCGTGACACTTCTTTCTGCTCCACAGTTTATTTAAAAAAAATTTCGGGGCGCCTGGGGGGCTCAGTCGGTTGGACATCTGCCTTCAGCTCAGGCTGTGATTCCGTGGTCCTGGGATCGAGTCCCCATCGGGTTCCCTGCACAGTGGGGAGCCTGCTTCTCCCCCTGCTTGTGCTCCCTCTCTCAAATAAATAAATCTTAATTTTTAAAAATTAAATCTTGATCTCAGCTCAGGTCATGATCTCAGGGTCACAAGATCGAGCCCCGCATCTGGCTCCAAGCTCTGGGAGTCTGCAGGGGATTCTCTCCCTCTGCCCCTCCCCTCCCTGCTCGAATGTTCTCTCTCTCTAAAAAAAAAGACAAATACCTTTTCCTGGTTTTGTCCAAAAGTCTACTCATTGTATTCGGCTGTTATTTCTCTTCGTCTCTGAATCTACATCAGATTTCTCTGTAATGGTGACTCTGCTTTGAGACTGGCCAAGCCATCCCACACAGAGCGCCACGGCCCACTGGCGACATTTACCCTGATGTCTGGGGCCCGTTAGACTGGACAGTAACCACAGAGCTCTGGACATGGGTGATCTTTTAGCTGGAACCCTGGACAGACAGCGTGATCTTCAGGAACACAGCACCGCTCCGCGGGGCGCTTACACCTGCTCTTGCTGAGTGACACTACATTAATCAGCAGGTTTGGAGGGCAACAGCCTGGCCCCTCTTTGTGAAGCTGCCATCAGTATTTTACCCGAGTTCACCGTGCTCTGGCAGCCACTGTCTGAAACACACATTCTGTTACGGTTTACAAGATGAGGGTTTTCTTTCTGTTTTTTTTTTTTTTAAGATTTTATTTATTTATTTGACAGAGATCACAAGTAGACAGAAAGGCAGGCAGAGAGAGAGGAGGGAGCAGGCTCCCCACTGAGCAGAGAGCCCGATGCGGGGTTCGATCCCAGGACCCTGAGATGGTGACCTGAGCTGAAGGCAGAGGCTTTAACCCACTGAGCCACCCAGGCGCCCCAAGATGAGGGTTTTCTAACCCTTTGGTTTCTTCTGCATTTATGAGCTAGAGTTTGGCTTAAAATAGCATTTTGTTGGAAAAGCAGGATCCTTATTTGTTCCCTTTAATTACCAAGTTTAATATTAATACACTATTGTCTTCCCACCTTCAATCACGTCCAGTGAACTTTACCTCCTTCTCCTTTCTTTTTTTTTTTTTAAGATTTTATTTATTTATTTGTTAGAGAGAGGGAGCGAGCACAGGCAGACAGAGAGGCAGGCAGAGGCAGAGGGAGAAGCAGGCTCCCTGCCAAGCAAGGAGCCCGATGTGGGACTCGATCCCAGGACGCTGGGATCATGACCTGAGCCGAAGGCAGCTGCTTAACCAACTGAGCCACCCAGGCTCCCTTCCTTCTCCTTTCTTTAGGTGTCATTACAAATTACTGCTTTGTTACCATCCGTGAGTTTTAACCAGACACGGTCATTCGTATTTCCGGAGCTCAAGTGTCCGGTCTTTAGCTCGTGGGGCCCCCTCTGCGCTAATTCTCGAGTCTCTTTATTTTATCTGGAAACTTTCAAACATATACGGGAAATAGTAAGACCAACCCTACATGCCCATCCTCAACGTGAGCAACTCCTGTGGGCATCCCACGTTCGTCTACACCTGCCCACCCCCAGGCCATCCTGAAACAAAGCCCCTGGCCCCACACCACGTCCTGTGCCAACGTTTTGGTGCCCAGCTCCAGGGAACAAGCATCCTGCCGCTCATTCTGCCTCCCGTCCTTCCAGTGAAGCCCAAAGCTTTCTAGCTGTTGTAACGCTCCAGACCCCAAATCAGCCATTTCTGTGAGAAGGCCCGTCTCCTCGCAGGGGGGACACGGTGTTTCAGAGGGCACCAGCTGGGAGACAGAGACACCCGAAGGTTTTTAACCCATTTTGCATCATGTGTGCTCCCTGTATGCTCAGCCAGGAGAGACTCAGAAAACCAGGGAGGGTAGGAAGCACACTCGTGGTTACTCGAGCAAGTGGGTGATCGGTTCCAAAGCTCCGATGAAGGTACAGTTTCCAGAAGCTGACTCGAGGACAGACATCTAGAGCAATGGAACAGAACGACAGCCCAGAAATAAACTGCTACAATGATGGCCATTTTGACAGCGGTGCCAAGATAGTTCCATGCGAAAGACGGAGACAGCAGGATGCCCACGTGTAGAAGAAAGAGGTTGGCCCCCACCTCACACCACACACAGGAGCAGATCCAGAAAAAAAATCATAGGCCTAAACATAAGTGCTAAGTCTATCAAAACTCCTGGGGAGCCTGGGGGGCTCAGTGGGTTGAGCATTAACTCCTGCTTTCAACTCAGGTCATGATCTCAGTGTCATGAGATCAAACCCTGCACGGGGCTCCAAGGTCAGTGGGAGTCTGCTTGACATTCTCTCTCCTCCTCTCCCCTCCCACTGCTCGTGCTCACTTGCACTCTCTCTCTCTCCAAAATAAATCAGTCTTTTAAAAAATACAACTATTAGACTCTTAGAAGAAAATATAAGTAGGGGCGCCTGGGTGGCTGAGTGGGTTAAGCCTCTGCTTTCGGCTCAGGTCATGACTCCAGGGTCCTGGGATCGAGCCCCGCATCGGGCACTCTGCTCAGCGGGGAGCCTGCTTCCCCGTCTCTCTCTGCCTGCTTGTGCTCTCTGTCAAATAAATAAATAAAATCTTAAGAAGAAAATCCTCCATCTCTTAAAAAGAAAAGAAAAAGAAGTATAACCTCAGTGATCTTGGGTTAGGCAACTGACTTTGGATAGGACGTCTGAAGCATACGCACCTGAGGAAGACACAGAAACACTGGAATTCGTCAGAACTAAACAGTCTTCGTGCGTCACGGAGCAACTACGAAGACGGTGAACACACAACCCACGGAAGGTCTGCGACCACGCGTCTGGTGAGAAACTTGCATCCAAATGTACAAGAACTCTCCCAAGTCGGTGACGAACAGACAAATAAGTCAGTTAAACCTGAGCGAAGGACTAAAGAGACATTTCCCTGAAGAAGACGTACAGATGGTCAGCAAGCAGGCGTGAGGATGCTTCGTTATTAAGAAAATGCAAATCAGGGGCACCTGGGTGGCTCAGTCAAGCGTCTGCCTTCGGCTCAGGTCATGATCCCAGGGTCCTGGGATCGAACCAGGTGTGTGTGGGGGGGGTCCCTGCTCGGCGGGGAGTCTGCTTCTCCCTCTCCTTCTCCCTCTGCTGCTCCCCTGCTTGTGCTCTCTCTCTCTGTTAAATAAATAAATAAAATCTTTAAAAATAAGTAAATAAATAAAATCCTACTGCCTTGGGTGCGCCTGGCCGGCTCAGTTGGTGGAGTGTGAGACTCTTGATCTCAGGGTTGTGAGTTCGAGCCCTACGTTGTCTGCAGAGATGACTAAGATGAATAAATAAAAATAAAATAATGGGGCTGCTCTGTGTTCGTAAACCAACAGCAAGCTCTGTGGGGAAGGCCACTCCCTTCCTGTGAGGCAACAAAGACCACAGGTCCCCTAGGCCACCATGTGGGACCGCAAGGCCAAGCAAGGCCCAGGAGCCAGGTGTTGAGCCAGGACGCCCGGAGGGGCCCCCACCCAGACACAGATGCCACAGGGGCTCCGTCCGCCCTCACTGTCAACTAACAGGTGGTCCCAGCCTGAGACGAAGGGGCAGGGAATCAGCCCAGCACTCGGTCAGGTGCTAAGAGTCCCCCAGCCCACACCTTGGATTATGACGTCACTAACATGAATTACCCCGTGCCCCGCGCCCCGTCTCTTACCCACCCTGCCGGTCACGCGGTCCGGCACCGGCGGCGACGGGGACAGGAGTCAGCTCTTGGCTGAGGATCCGACCTCCAGCTGCCTCATGCCCACGGCGGAGACACCAGCCACCCCAGGGCCGCCACAGGGTCTCAGGAACGGCCGCGCAGCCATGGGCCGTCTCCTGGGGCGGCCGGTGGCACAGCGAGCAGCCCCGGAGGGACCAAGCACGACCGGGCCGGGCGCCGACACCAGCAAACTCTTGACACGCGTCTGGCCGGCAGCCGGGGCCCCGCGAAGGCTCCTCTTACCCTGCCTCCCGGACTGAACTTGGGACTGGGGGCGAGAATCAGGCTGTCAAGCAGGCCGAGCCCCAGGCACATTATTTTGCCCCACGCGCCAACGAAACGCTCAAAGAGAAGGTCCGGGCAGGCTAACCCGGGAGGTGACGCGGGTTTTCCATCCCTCGCACCTCGGGCGCGCTTCCTACCAGTCTGGGGCCCGGGCGCTGCTCTGCGGTTGGCTCGGGTTCGGGGGCCGCGGCTCCCGCACACACAGTGCGACCGGGGCCCCAGCAGCCGCGCTGTTCTCTGAGCAGCCGCCGACCCCCGGAACTGGTTCGTCTCCAAACGGGGCCGATGTTCCGGCCGAAACGCACCCGCCCCCGTGACCTGAGGCCGGGCCGCTGCACCCCGACAAGGCCCCTCCGCCCGAAGCAACTGGATGGCGGCCCCCACCCAGGTTTACGTGGGACGGGGCGGGACACGGGACTTTCGGCCCAAACCGGCGGAGTCCCGGGCGGACCGCGAGGGGTTTATCAGCCTCGTCACCAGCCAGCAACGGCCTGCAGATTCGTCGTCTCGAACAGCCACGATCCCGAGCCGCGCGGGGCCGGCCAGCGGCGGGCAGTTGTCCGCACCGAGCCCGGCCGCCGTCCCGCGGGGAAGCCCGCCGCGCACTTGGCTCCCTCTGTCCCTGGAGCCGAGGAAGCGAAACAGCTTATAGAGGCGTAAGGCCAGGGGCTTCGGAGGGTCAGAGCGTGCGGTGACACGTTTCAGTGGGAACAGCCCCGGAACGGTCTCCCGGGAGCAGTAAACGCTGTGCCGTGCTTGACCACTGGGCAGACGCCGGGCCAAGTCCCGGGGGCAGCCGGGCGCTGAGCGCCGCCGGGGACACCACGGCCTTCCAGGCGGAAGGGCAAGGCTGGGGGTCGGAGCGCGCCAGCAACCCAGCGCTCCCGGTGACATCTGAGTGACAGTGACGTGGGGAACAAAGGCAGAAGAATGACTAAATCTCCTTACGACCTACAGCCCATTGACAGGTCCTTGAAACAGGCAGAGGGACCCTCCTCCACGGACTCAAGGGCGCCGAGGCTAACACTTCGCTGAGGGCAAAAGGCAATCCTCGCCTCACCCGTCCCCCCCACCCCCCAGGATCCTGTAAGTCTACTTTAACATATAAAATTTCCTTTGGAAACTTCCTTTATCTCTAAACCCCCAAGACATGTTTGGCAATCATCTCCCAAGCACATGGCCCACCGGTAGACATCCGAGGGGTCTCGTGACTCAGGTTTTATTAGATGCTAATAAATGGCTTCTGCCAACACCAGCTACCCCTCAAGCCCTGGAAACCTTGCTTCCAAATTCCTTAGAGACTTACCCTCTCCCTAAGCCCCTCCCGACTTGAAAGTACCTAACAGGCCCCTCCTCGCCACCCAGGAAGATCTCCCCATCCATGTCCTGTCCCCATGCTTCCACAAAACTACCTTTTTGCACCAAAGACATTTCAAGAATTCTTTCCTGGTCGTCAGCCTCAAGCCCTAACGTCTTTCCTGCATCATTAGGAAGGGGTTTGGGACTGTGTTTCGGAGCTAACGTGAGGAGGGGAAGGAAGGGCGCAGTGCAGGAGGGACCCTGAAGACCCAGGCAGAGGCGCCTGCGAAGGCTAGTTGGGGAAGCCAGAGTGGGCCGCGGTGAGAGAGGAAGCAGGACGGGCCCTGCCAGGAAGCCCCGGAGGCTGTCCCGTCGCCAGTTCCGCCTGTGCCCGACCGGGGAGGCCACACCAGCCTCCTGGGCTTGAGAAAGACGGCTCCGGAGACGGCGGAGGGTGGCAGGGAAGGCCGGGGGGAAGAATGCAGGAGGAGCGCAGGGCCAGGAGCAACTGCCCGGTGCCGGGGGTCTGCTCTGGGCCGCGGCAGGGGCACGTTGCCACCGGAAATCGCGCTGCCAGTGGGGGCAGAAGCTGAAGATCCATGCTTCAGCCTGAACAGACACAGATTCCTGGGATCTGGGCGATGGGGACCGAGGCTCCCAGATCCCGAGCCCAGACCCTACGTGAGCCTCTACGCCCCCTTCCTCCTGCCAGACCAGGTTCTGAGCCAGGAAGCCCCCCACTGAGCGTTCCTGTCGCCCACAGTGACAGCACAGGTAGGGAAAGCCTGGGTGACCCCGGAGCTCCAGCAGTGAGGCAGGAGTGGGAAAGCCAAGGCATGGGTGGAAAAAGGATTGCTTATCCACAAAGGAGGCACCTCCGGCGCTGTGGCTTCTTCCAGCAGGCTTTCCCCCAAAACCGGGGGGACAGGCCGGGACAATTCACCGTCTTATCACTACTGAACGGGTCCTGGAGCAGGCAGAAGAGCGCCCTACAAAATGGCCCATGTCCTAACCTTTGGGAGATAGTAAGGCTTCCAGTCAACACCCCCAGTCTGGGGAGAAGGGTGCTCGCACCAACGTGCAACTCTCCAGACCCCCAGTTTGGTGGCCCTGCTCCATTCTGGCGCCACCTGCCCGGGGACAGCGTCAGATCCCACAGGACCGCCTCCCCAACTTCAGGCACCAGCTGCAAGCCCAGCTTGTCCCCTGCGCCTCTGGCTGACCAGGTGCAGACTGGAGGGTCCCACCACCCCCTCCGTGGGTGCAGGTAATCGGCTACAGCGGCTCTCAGATCGCAGAGAAGCATTTTCCTTGCTAGGATGCCGGTTTATTAGGAAAGGACAGAACTCAGGAAGAGCAGGTGAAAGAGATGCAGAGGGTCGATGCGTGTGGGAAGGAGCAGAGAGCATCGGCCCTCCGGGCACCCCACTCTCCCCAATTCCCCGCGTGCTCACCAATAGGAAGCTCTCAGAGCCCAGTCTTCTGGGGTTTTCACAGAGGGTTCCTTACACGGAGGGTTCCTTACACTCCACAACTGATAAAGTCATCGGCCACTGGTGAGGGACCTCCAGCCCCTCTCCCCTTCTTGGGGGGGGGG
>ML111416.1:53959-73561 GCA_003697995.1 Taxidea taxus jeffersonii | reverse complement strand
ATTGGTTACAATAAGAAAAATAAGTCTACTTTTCTCAGAAACCTGTTGTAAAAATTAAATGAAATAATCCAAGAAAATGCTTAGAAATGTGCATGATAAAATCAAGTAAGTCCCAACTGCAGCCATCCAGGTTCCAATTAAAGGCTTTGGATTACTATTAAATCCAGAGGGACATTTTCAAATGGGAAGAAGAAAATGAACAAAGACAAATTTATGAGTTATAAATTTCAAAGGTGAAATTAAGGATGCAAGTGGGCATAGTTTAGTTTTTCCTTTCACACCTGACACTAAAATGTCTATAAGCTTTGGAGAGAAATTACAGTTGGACCATATTCTAGAAGGTTTAGCAAGTACAGAGAAATACAAGGGGCTCTTACAGATTAGAATCCCCCCCTTGAGGCCTTGAAGTTTGTGGAATTCGAAAGAAGGGGAAAGCATTTCTTCCTCAAAGCTGTGACTCTGGGCGCCTGGGTAGCACAGTCAGTTAAGCATCTGCCTTTGGCTTGGGTTGTGATCTCAGGGTTCTGGGATCGAGTTCCACTTGGGACTCTCTGCTGAGCGGGGAGTCTGCTTCTCTCTCTCCCTCTACCTTCTGTTCTGCCTGCTTGTATGCTCTCTCTCCCTCTGTCAAATAAATAAAAATCTTAAAAAAACAAACAAAACAAAACTGTCTGTGACTCTGACAGTCAAATGTCTTTGATGGAGTTGTTCGTGTCCAACTGAGAATAAGAGAACACATTCAGAATTAGATCTGAAGCAGATTGAGACCAAGGAAAAGCCCTCCCCTTCAAACATGGAATGATAATTATGTAAATCACTCCACCATCCTCACTTAATCTCTCAAAGATTAGACTCAACACCTAAGAGAAGTAGTGCCAAAAATAGAAATAAGAGGGTTATAATCTTTAGGTGACTGAAATATAGGTACTAAGTGACTGAGGAATCACTAAGTTGGACTGAGTTTACATGAAAGTGACTGAAATCAGGCATATATAGTTTGGAATCAGAAAATCAAACAGTTATAAGAAAATAAAGTTAATGGGGCTCCTGGGTGGCTCAGTGGGTTGGGCCTCTGCCTTCGGCTCTGGTCATGATCTAAGGGTCCTGGGATCCAGCCCCGCTTCAGGCTCTCTGCTCAGCAGGGAGCGTGCTTCCTCCTCTGTCTGCCTGCCTCTCTGACTACTTGTGATCTCTGTCTGTCAAAGAAATAAATAAAATCTTAAAAAAAAAAAAAAAGAAGTTAAAACTTCACACAATGGCATTTGTGATTGTGAATGCCTGTACCCCTGCATGGTAAGAGGCTTGAACTTCTTCCTAAGGGCAATTAGATGCTATTGAAAGATACGAGGCTGAGAGGTGGTATGATTATATTTTTATTTTAGTCAGAAAGCACTTAAGGAGAAAATTAATTGGATTGGAGTGGGAGGAAAAGCAGCAGGGCATAGATAAGGGAACCAGTTAGAAGGATATTGCTGAAATTCAGGCAAAAAGAATTAGTTCCCTAAATGTTGTGGTGAAGTGAATGAATCTGAGAGATATTAAGGAGAAAGAATTCATAGGACTTAATTGCTTTATACATGGAAGGTATTAGAGGAATGGAGGATACATTCATTCATTCACTCATTTAATAATTGAGCATCTGTCATGTGCCAGATATTGTGTTAGATTCATGGAATATAGAAGTGAGCAAAAAGTGACCAGTCATGACTGTCAGTGAACTTAGAGCATAAAAGAGAGATACAGTTATTAATCAAACAATCATGCAAACAAATGTAAAATTACAGCTCTGATAAATGGTGGAACTCAGGGATTCATGATGTGATAAAAGATTTTAAAAAAAGATTTACAGGGAAGTAAAGGAACATTATCTGAAAGATGAACAACTGAGCTTAGAGTTGAAATTGGGGGGGATGGTTAATTTAGTTTTGGGAGAGGAAAGATCTGACACTTCAAATATTTCTGATTATGACCATAAGTAAGAAATGTATTTTACCTAATGACCCAGTTTCTGTACAATAGACATGAATAGACACGTGAACATGGGTGCGTGCCACACACACACACACACACACACACACACACACACACAGAAAGAACGAATGAATGAAAGCTTTGCGAATCAAATTTACTCTAACTACCTGGATATACTCTGTCATGCTGTAAGTCTATTTAATTCTTTAATGTTCCAGGCAACCCATCACATTGATTTCATTATCCTCTTAGGAATTAGAATCTACAGTTTGCAAACTGTACTCACTTACTTACAATATATATTGAATGCACACTGTAATAATGTTTCTGTCACATTAAGCCAATGAAGTAAATACCACTACTAGCCCCATTTCATATATAAGGCAACTGCGGTTACTGGTCAAGAAGTACAGTTAAGAAATGGCAGAGCTTGTGTCATGAAGAAACCAGAGCCTGCATTCTTAATCATTATACTATATTATCTTGTTTCTTATCTGGCTATCTAGATGGATGAGGATAAATCCTAATAAAGATAAGAAACCAGAAAGCAAAAGATCCTTTGAATATGATCTCCTATTACATATGGATCATATCTTTTTATATCCATAAATCAGACCACAGCATGGCCAAACTCACCAGTATGGCATGCCACTGACCATACCAAGGACTGTGAAATATTTCTAAAGGAATGGAAGAAAAAAATGGAAACAAAATTATTTGTTTTGCCAAATTAGGATTTGGCATAGCAATCCATAAGATTTCTAATCTTCTCTATATCCTTTTGTAAAATGGTAGCAAAACATAGTCATTTATACACTGTGATGCAATGTACATCATGTCTCAGTGTACACATGCACATATCCCCAAAGCTTCACAAAACAATATTTATTCTAATTATGTGTGATACATTATATTTTCTGTTTTCTTTTAATTTTTCAAAATGCTGGCCAGCACCCACTAAAATTAGGTTTACCTGCTTGCATACATCTTCCCAAGCATCTGCTACATTTTGGTGTCATTTCCTTGGGGAATAGCTGTGTCTCCAGAAGTTCTCAATTAAAAATTCAATTATCTTGCATGACTAGTGACACTTTAATCCATTATCAGTTTTTGACAACTTAATGGGAATTAGATTATCAGATTCAATTCAGTGTAACAAATATTTATTGAAAATCACTAGGAATACTCTGTGCAAAGTTCAGATAACTATCTTTGGAAGCTGAATGCAAGAGCAGAAAAGGAATAGAACAAAAGTGGGTAACTTTGGATGGGGGTAAGGAAAAATAGGATTCTGGAGCTGACAAGCTGATGTTGCAGAGTGGAATGGGTGAGCCACTACAGGGCAGGGCCTGGAGCAGTCTGAGTCCCCATGGATCCTAGGGAATTAGGAGGAAGAATCGGTGGTAAAATAAGCTATTATCAGAATTAATGATACTCTAATAGCAGGTTTCTCATATATTCTCTCATAAAAGGAATTAGTGCTTCTTGGATAAATGGCTGAATCCAGGACAAAGGCAAGATTAGGCTGGAGTATCTTGTGTGTTCAGAAAGTAAAAAGTATTAAAACAAACAAAAAAATTATGTACCATGACACCAGAAATATATAAAAGGGACACAAGAGACAACAGGAACAGTTCCCGTGGCCAAAGCTGGAGCAATTTGAGCAAGAAAATCAATGATGTAGTATTGGATTATAACCCAAAGTATAAACTAAATACCTGTGGTTGCATACTGATAAATGATTAAATAAAAGAATGGGGGAGAAGAGACAAATCTCAAGTGCAGAAGAGTTCCACATAGTTTGTGTAGACACTTTACCAACGAGATGGCACATAAACCCGAAGTCTTAAGTGACTTCCTTCCAAAAAGCACAGTATGGAAAGGGGGAAGAAAAGAGTAATTTTGCAGTGGAAAAACCTGATAGACATGCCCTCAGCCAGGCCATGAGGGCTGATGTCAACAATGATAAGCCTTGTTGATAGTGGGTACCTTTGAAATGATGATGAAAATAGAGCTTTTCTTCTGTGGTCTTTTTCCCTAATCCCTCTGATATCAATCTAATCATGAGGAAAAATATTATTGAAAAAAAATTAGGGACAATTTTTAAAGTTCCTGACCAGTATTCCTCAAAACCACCGAAATCATTACAAGCAAGACAAATCTGAGAAACTGAGAGCCATGAGGAGCCTAAGGAAATGTGACAACTGAATGGAATGTGTTATTCTGAATGAGAGTCTGGTACAGAAAAGGACATCAGGTAAAAACTAAGTAAACTTGAATAATGTATGAAATTTGGTTAATAATAATGCATTAAAATTTGCTTTATTGGTTGCCTCACATGTACCATAAGTAATATAAGATGTTAACAATAGGAAAAGCTGAGTGTTAGATCTGTGGAAATCCTCAGAACTAACTTCATAACTTTTCTGTAAGTTTACTTTAAAATTAAAAGTTTATTTTAAAAAAATGTTGGCATCGCAAATGGTAAAACTTTGGCATCACAACCTCCGACAAAACAAATTCTCTTCCTACCTCAGCCTCCAGCTGGCTTTACCTATGTTCAAAAGTAGATTTTCTACATTTTTCTACTTGAGTGCTAAGTCGACAAATTAATTCAAGTTTCAAAAGCTGGTAGCAAAACCATTAGCAGTGGAGGTGAGTAACTGAAATGATGCATTTTCAACATCATCAGAACCCTCTGGCACACAACTCCTTATATAAAACAAAGTGTTATGAGACAGTAAATTGAATATGATGTAATGCCAAATGATCAGTTCAACGTGCCTTGTCAACAGAAAAACAGCAACTCCCTGCAGAAAATCAACCAAGTAATTGCTGTGTATGACACAGATAATGTTCTCCTTGGAGCAGCTGCTGATGCCTCAGGAGAAAGGAAGAGGGCAGGTGGCGATAATGTCACTGCCTCTTTTTAAGTCATTGTTTCATTTTCCCTTTAGTTTTTTTTTTTCCCCCTCCTCTTTTGCTTGTTGTCACTAGTTGGTCTCTGTGGAGAGAGTTAATCGGATTTGTGAGGTTACTGGCACAGCCAAAGTTGAATAGCTTCCAGATTGTTAACATTCCACAGTACTCCATCCTATTGTGATGAGCTTACTTTCCTTTAGGCCTTCTGCCCCACTGCTTTTCCCTTGTAGATAGACGCTTACTGTTCCATGGAGTTCCTTATGTGTCCAAAGCTATGCTAACACATTATGGACATTAATTTGTAAATCCCTCAAAATAGCCTTATGACTGGGGGATTTAGTTACAGGTGAGAAAACTGGGCCTGAGGAAGCTTAAGTGATTTGCTCAAGTTCAGAGACTTACAGGTGAGAAAACTGGGCCTGAGGAAGCTTAAGTGATTTGCTCAAGTTCAGAGACTTGCAAGTGGCTGAGCCAAGATTTGAACCCAGGCATTCTGGACTTCAGTGTCTGCACATTTTTCCAGTATACCAGCCAGCCTGTACCACATGGCTTGTGCATGGAAGGTGGTCATCTGTGGGCTTGTCTACCCTTACTAGAGTGAAAGCTCTGTAAGGAAATGGATTATATTGTTTTTAGCTCTCCCTTTTATATCAATCCCTAGGAATAATAAAAAACACTTTATAATTATTTATTAAAGAAAATACAGTGTGTCAAAATATTGTTTCTGTTTTAAAATGTGTATTATATATATAAGCTACATTGACTAAAAAAGGAGGTAAGGTCTTGTTAATGCTTTTGTGCCTTTTTCCTCTTCTTTATTATTCCTGACATCCAAGGTAAAAGTAATCAAGAAAAGTTTGCAAGCAGAGATGTTCAGAGAAGGAAATGGGCAGTGACAAGTGTTCCTTTTTAGTTGCACAAAATTAGGTTTTGAAATAACATTTCCTTGAGTAAAGGTTTTTGGGAAGGATGCCCTACACTGAATTATTTGCATAGCCAGCAGGGTAGTGTGATTATCTAGAGTAGAAAATCGCTTCATGAAGTGGTCCACCGCCTCCATGAGAGGCAAACGTGATTAGTTATGACACTGAGGCCTGAGGAAAAATGTCCTGTCTACCTGGGACTGGTAAGCATCCACATGTGCACATGTTCAGGGACTTGCTAATCGTTTGCAGTGCACTGAATAACTCTCTGAAGGAGGGAGATTGCATATATTTGAAGACATAAAGATGCCAGAGGACCAATGAAACATATGCCTCAGCATCTTTAAGTGGGAGCAGCAACATTGCTTCAAGACTTTCCCATCAGCTCATGCATTTTGTAATATGGACTGAGAGAGTTTCTGAACCTTCTAGGCATTCCTTAACACTCATAAATAAAAAGGGATCTTTATTAAGTAACTCTGACAGTGGATCCTGCAAGGGAACTGCCAAGAAGATGTCAGACCTGGGAAATCAATCTAGGAAGAAATGGTGGCAGAGTGATTTTTTAATTATTGCCAACAGGATCTTTAACAGAAAGTGAGTAAGAGGTAACAGAACAGAATAAGGAAAAGTACAGGGAGAATTAGAGGGAAGAAGGAAGAATGAATAAGAGAGAAGACGGTATATGAGAAAAAGAGAAAAGGGAAGGTATATTCATTTCTAGGCCTGCTGTAACAAGTTACACAAACTGGATGGCTTAAAACAACAGAAGTTTACTGACTCACAGTTTTAGAGTCTAGAAGTCCCAAATCAAGATGTCATCAGGGTGGTGCTCTCTCTGAAACCTGTAGGGGAGAATCTTTCCTTGATTCTTTCAATTTTCAGTATTTGCAGGCAATCCTTGTCATTTGTTGGCTAGTATATGCATCATTCCAACCTCTGCCTCCCTTGTCACATGGCTGGCTGTCTTCTTCCTGAATCTCTTCTGATTGTTTCCCTTCTGAATTTGTGTCCAAATTGCCCATTTTAATAAAAACACTGGTCATATTGGATTAGGGGCCCACTCTACTCTGCTATGACCTCATTTTAACTAATTGCAACAACACTATTTCCAAATAATATCCCATTCTGAGATACTGGGATTTAGGATTTCATCATATCTTTTGGGGCGGGGGGGATAATTCAATACAAAACAGAAGGTTTTGCCAATTATAATTAATTTCAAAATGTGGTCTGGAAAGAATAAGATTTATTAACAAAAGCCATAAAATCTGAAAATAATTATCTACCATTTCTACCTTTTTATATGTACCTTAACTGACTTCAGAGAGAATCCCATTTCTTAAGCTTGAAAATGGAGGTCTGTATTGGGTGGGTGGCACAGGGCTGTATGAAAAATGCTGATGTGGTGGGATACCAATTTTGCATATACTCAGGATGAGAGAGAAGATATGAATAGGGATCACTGATTTGGAAACAATTGATGAACCATAAAGTTCAAAAGAGTCATTAGAATAGAAGCTTCATAATACAGGGAGTGTTAGTTTTGTTTTTGTTTAGTATGTACCCCTAGTTCCTAGACCAATGCCCTGCAGAGTCATCTTTGTATAAATTTATGTTGTATGAATAAATGGAGGAATTGATGGGAGCTAGTGTTGGGTGGTGGAAATATTAGAGGCTATTAAATCAGAGATGCTGATTTCAAACTCCAGCTCTACAGTCCCACAATTGTGGGATAACAGCAATGTCACCTGTCATTCTCAGATGCCCTATTCTCATTTGTAATAACAATTCTTAAAGTTTTTAGGAATATTAAATTCCAAGGGATGTAAATCTCCTCCTACCATTCCTAAAGCATTATAGTGTTCAATAAAACAACCCTTTTATTTACTTCATGACTTTTTCAAAGATACTGCTGTGAGGTCAGAATGGCACACAGTTTAGAAACTGTGCAAGAATATGTAAAGAAAATGATACAGAATTCTTCATTAAGGGCTTTCATTATAGCAAAACATACAAAAGATAGGTACCTTAAATGATTGAAATAATAAAATGATTAAAAGAAATCACTTTGCAGTAGTGACCATCAATAACAGCTCTAGCATTTCAAAGAAATAAGATATATGTAGGAAAAGCCATCTACTCATCTCCCCAAGTCAGATACACACTTTTATTTATTTATTTTAAGATTTTCACTTATTTATTTGAGAGAGATAACATGAGAGGGGAGAGGTCAGAGGGAGAAGCAGACTCCCTGCTGAGCAGGGAGCCCAATGTGGGACTCTATCCCAGGACTCCAGGGTCATGACCTGAGCCGAAGGCAGTTACTCAACCAACTGAGCCACCCAGGCGCCCCCACACTTTTCTTTCACAAAAACACAGACTTCTAAGTATCCTACTAACTAAATGTCCTTTGTAACTTAAAATCACTAGTATTTTAAATTATTTTTTCTCAAACATTTCTGTTCTGATTTATCAACATTAACTCTTTTTTTTTTTTTTTTTAAGATTTTATTTATTTGAGAGGGAGATAGAAAGAACGAGAGAGAGAGAGCATGAAAGGAGAGAGGTCAGCGGGATAAGACTCCCTGATGAGCTCCCTGCTCATCCCTGATGAGTCCCTGATGTGGGACTCGATCCCAGGACTCCAGGATCATGACTGAGCCAAAGGCAGTTGCTTAACCAACTGAGCCACCCAGGCACCCAACATTAACTCTTTAAAAAAAAAAATTATTTATTTGAGAGCAGAGGAAAAGAATCTTCAAGCAGACTCCCCATTGAAGATGAAGCCCTATGTGGGGATTGGTCTCACAACCCATGAGATCATGACCTGAGCCAAAACCAAGTGTCAGTCACTTAACTGACTGAGCCATCAGGCATCCCAACATTAACTCTTTATAAAATGCTGAAGTCAGTGCTTTGTTACTTGATTTATTTGATAGCAAGGGACTGATAATCTTTCAAAAAAAAAAAAAACCCCTCAAATATTGGGCATGATAAAGAGAGTGGGAAGATAGACACACCCAGATAGCCAGGAAGGTCTCAACATTACAGCTTCAGAAGAAGCACATAACAAGGGAGTACAGTGGAGCCTGCCTTCAGGAAGAAGGGGGATCATAAGAAACATGCCTCATGGAGAGTTCCCTAGGAGAACACTCAGAATCAAAGACTGACAGGAATATAGGGGGGAATGATCTCCAATCCTTTCAATGTTTTGTGTTGAACCTGCACTGCTCTGATACATTGTTCTTTTTTCAGTCTCCCCTTTTTTCCTGATATTTGACTACCATCTGCCTTTTTCACCTTCTAATTGGTGGTTCCTTTTCTATTGCCTATCTTATTCTGAATTTTTATAATTTCTGCTTCCTATTTAGGTTATCATGATAGCTCTTAGTCTTTCTAGCAGAACATGCTGATAGCTTTTATACTTTCTAGCAGAACATGCTGTTGTTTTATTTTCTCAGATTATCTCTAGTCTCAAGTTCCTGAGAAAAGTTTCTAGAAAGGTCTGGGGGTATGACAAGCACTGTGATTGGCTTTTCTGGTCAAGCCCCTTGCCTCCTGAAGAATTTTAGGGACTATACATCGCCACTCTGTTGATAGACCACCAGAAGCTTCAGTGGAAAAATTAGACTGAGCAAGAGAAGGCTGATATTGAAATAGTGGTCCAAGACCTTATCAATCAATACTCACTTAGTCAAGGCACCCATCTTTCATTGACCTTAGTTCCCTGTTCTATAAAATGGAAATAAGCCTATCTGAAGAAAAATTAGATAATATAGGCAAAAAGATATTGAAAAGTCTAAATTCACATAACCTATTTCTATTATTGTTGTAGTATATAGTAATAAGAAACCATTGAACTAAAGCACTTTAAAGGAAATCAAATCAGGGAGGTAGGAAGGGCATTTAAAATTTTTAATAATCTGTAACATTTTCTCTGTACTTTTTATTGTATATAAAATACCCATATTACATGCGAGTTAATATGTGAGTATTCTAACAGTTTAGCATTAACTAGTCTGAATTCTGATTGGGGGTGGAAAAGCCATAAATCAATGATGAAATCAGTATTCCTTGATACCCTCCTGCAATCAGCTGTCACTTTCTTTGGGCTAGTAAGTGAAGGACCATTTGCAAAGCTGCCAAACCTTAGTACCCCATGCTGCAATTTGAGCCTATTTCCTTTTATTTTATCCATCATAAAAAAGAACAACAGCTGGACACATCCATTTGCATAATAATTGCTCCTGCTTGGAGACTGTTAGAAGGTCAGGTCTCCACTCTTGCTAACACATCTCAGGGAGAACCTCTCCGTTTTTCTTTTGTTTTTCCCATAGCAATAAAAACTTCTTGACCAAAGGTGTATTTCCTTTAAGCCTTTGGGTGCCTGGCTATATAAAACTGCTTTTCTAAATCTCTTACATTTCCTTAGCTAGGGAAGATTTTTTTTTTAAGGATTATTTATTTATTTATTTGACAGACAGAGATCACAAGCAGGCAGAGGGGCAGGCAGAGAGAGAGGAAGGGAAGCAGGCTCTTTGCTGAGCAGAGAGCCCGATGTGGGGCTCGATCCCAGGCCCCTGGGATCATGACCTGAGCTGAAGGCAGAGGCTTTAACCCACTGAGCCACCCAGGTGCCCTGGGAAGATATATTTTAAAAGAAACACTCTCTGCCCCATACCCCCCAACCACTGCTACTTTTACTAATAAATAACCTTCCTAGGATTCTAGAGTGGTTTGGATATGTTTCTGTTTAATCACTGTTTTGACTTCTATAACATATCAAATTCATGAGATTAAATCCTTGGATAGAAAGGGAATTTGAGAATTAATTTATATTGGTTACACTGTGAGACATTTTGGAATGTACACACATTTCCAACTTTGTAGAGTAAGCCCAATAGAATCAGGGAAAGAAAGCCATTTCCCTGTAATGAAAAGAAGATCCAGTATAGGGTAGAATCCTTTCTCGCTTCTTTGTGAGGCCCTTCAAGGTTCTTGAGTTGTAGTTATCTCATGAGGAGCTAGACCAGCTAAAATGCAGATATTACTTTAAAGAATCTATCATACAATATTAAATTTTAGAATTGATGAAATACAATTCCTTTCATGTTAGAAGAGTATATAAATTTCCAACATAAAAATCCTTTATACGAGAATGATTTAAGGGGATAAGAGTATGGATTAGATAATTTTTTATAGATTTTAAATCAAATTGGAACTGATAGAAAATGCTGATAAAAGAATTTAAAACAAAATCAATTAGTCAGGCTTTCATTTTGGCCCAATGAAGTAAATGGCACTGGACTAAACTTCTTACTTAAACAAAAAACAAAACTATGAAACTTGGGGAAATATGTGAAATAATAGTTTTCAGGTATCAGACAATAAACAGAGCAAGATTGTGATCTATTAAAAAGGGGAAACTCATGAGATGAAACTCATGGTCTCCCTGCCTCTCTGCATGAAGATAATTTCTTGAATGTAATGTTGATGGCTAGAATACAGGAACATCATGGTAGATCGACTGAATTGAAGACTTCAAGGTTTAAGGATGTGGAAGTAGCTGGAATCTGGTGGACAGGGTACTAGAAGGCAGTGGACTGCATGGGGAAGTGTATGTAGAACCATATGAGAAGGATCCCTATGAATTCTTCATTAAAAGTAAAACCAAACATGAGAAAGGTGAGGTTCTGCAAGTTTTGCCAAAAATTGGCTGTGATAGAGCAGAAAACAAACACAGACACACTAGACATTGAGCAGTGCTGGGAGATGGTAGAATTCTAGTTCAGAATTCAGAATAAAGAAATCATTTTAACACCCTGAACATGCAGTTAAGACAACAGAAAAAACACGCCTTAGGGGTAATGTCCATGTTTTAGGGAAGGTTTTACTTTATACCTGCCCTAAGATAAACTCATTAAAATCCATACAGGAAACAGAGTTTAGAGTGTGAGTCTTGCCAAGATAGAGAACATTAGGAAACACCTTGGTTTTTCCAAATATGTTAGAAAAACAAAAACAAAAACAAAGCTAGAAATAATACACTTTCATTCTTTGACCACAGTGGGTTAAATTAGTATTCAGTAACAAAACAACAAACATAAAATCCCCAAATATTTCAGATTTAAATTATAGTTTACTAAATAACCCATGTATCAAAGAAGAAATTTCAAGCAAAAAAGGGTATTTTAAAATAAAATATATTGAAAATGCAGCATATTTAATGTTTTGTATGAGATACTTCTAGAGGAGTCTTTGTATGGAAATGGTGGAATTTTCTATTTTAACAAGCTAAAAACATGTTGTAAATTATAAACTGGAAAAACTGTTATAAATTGTAAACTAGGACACTGAGAAATTTATCCATGGCAACAATTCACTTCTCAAAATCATTGATAAAATTGATATTCTTCATCATCATAAGTAAAAATACTCAATAAAATTTTAGCACACCTATATTAAAAAAAAGATAATCTATTATTATTACCAAGAAAAGGAAGGAATGCAAAGAAAGCAAACCTGGTTTCAATATTCAAAAATCAATGCAGTTCCTCAGAATAAGGGAGACAAATTATATGATCAACTCAATGAATACAGAGAAAGAATTTGACAAAACTCAATCCTATCCATCACAAAAACTCTGCAAACTAGGAATAGTATGCAATTTCCTCAATCTGATAAAGAATATATATGAAAATCCTACTGCTGACATTACACACAATGGTTAATATTGAATGCTTTCTCTCTAAGATTTGGAAGAAGTCAAGGATGCCCATTCTCTACCTCTTTGATTCAAAGCAGTGTTCTTGGTTATAGGTAGCAGAGTGAGGTGGCAATAAGAAATTAAAAGATACACAAAATGAAGAAAAAAGAAATTTGCAATTTATAGATGGTGTGATTATATAGGAAATCCTATGCAATTTAGAAAAAACCTTTAATAATTATTAAGTCAGTTTAACAGTTTTTGTTTACAATAACATACAAAATAAATGCTTGAGAATGAAATTAGTGAAAATTGCCCAAAACATTTTCACTGAAAACTACAAAACATTGCTAAAAAAAATGAAAGATTTAACTAAATGGTGAGTTATACCATATTCATGAACTGGAAGATTTAGTATTGTTAAAATGTCCATGCCCTTATTTCTCTTCACATTGATTTGTAGATATAACACAAGGTCAGTTAAAAATCTTAGAAAATATTTTATACAAACTGGAATTGATTTTCAAATGTACCTGAAAATGCAGGCAACTAGAATAGCCAAATCAGTTGGAAAAGCGAACAAACAAACAAAAACTATTTGAAGGACTTATACTTTCTGACTTCAAGAAATTTTAAAAAGCTTTTCTTATTAAACTGTATGGTACTTGGGTAAGGATAAACACAAAAATTATTAGAACAAAATAGGGTCCATAAATAGACCCACACATATATGTTCATTTTTTTCTACAAGGATACCAAGATAATCCAATGGATAGTTTCCTTTTTTTTTTTTTTTCCCCTGCAGATGATATTGGAAAAAATGGACTTCTTAAAGGAAAAATAATTAGTCCTGAATTCTACCTTTCACCATCGAGAAAATTAATTTGTAATTAATAGTGACTAAGTGTAAAAGCAAAAACTATAAGAACAAGTAAGAAAAAATATATGACCTCATATTTAAAAACTTGCATCTGAATGTTTATAAGCATCTTTACTTATAAAAGCCAAAATACTTGACACAACCCAAATGCCCACCAGAGGTGAATGGACAGATAATTGTATATTTTAGAGTGGAATGCTATACAGCAATACAAATAATGAAACAAAGTGGACAAGTCTCAAAAACTTGATGAAAAAATATTTTATACACAAATATATACAGTATAATTCCATTGAGGTGAATTTCAAGAATTTCAGCGTGATAGAAATCACATCTACATTTTATGGGAAGAAGTTGGGAGATGGATTGACTGCAAAGGGACATAGAAACACTTTCTGAGTGATTAAATATTTAACTTGATTATTAAATGGTGGTTATGATGTGGGAAACAAAGGTAAAAGAAAAAATAACATTTCCTTACTGCCTAGAGCCCATTGATAAGTCCCTGAAACAGGTAGAGTAACCTTCCTTGGGAACTCAGCTCCCTTGATATTGACACTTTGCTAAGAGCAGAAGGCAATCTTAACATTATCCTTATCCCCCAGGATCCTATAAGTCTTTTTTAATATATAAAAATTTCTTTGGAAACTTCCTTTATCTGTACTTCCCAAGATATATGTTAGCAATCATTCTCCAAGCATATGGCCCTCTGATATGCATCTGAACAGTTTCATGATTGAGGTTTTTTTTTTTTAAATTCATGATTGAGTTTTAACTAGACAGTAATAAATGACATTTTCCTAACAATAGCTAGCCCCTTCAAGGTCCTGGAAAGCTTACTTCCAAAATTACTTAGAGGTTTACACTATCCCTAACCCTTCCAACCTCTCTTATAATCAGCCACCTGTCACAACCCCAGTGCAGCCCTTTCTGCCCACAGGTTCTATCCTTGTGCTTTAATAAAACCACTTTTTGCACTGAAGTTGCCTCAAGAATTCTTTTTTGGTCATTGGCTCCAAACCCCATCATTTTCTACACCAGTTACATGGGCGTAAACATCTATTGAAACATCAATCTGTTCACTTGAAATGTGTGTGTTTTATTATATGTAAATTATACCTAATATAGCTAACTTTTTAAAATGTTATTACACTTGAGGAAGGTATTAACTTCTCTGTCTTAAATTAGTTATTTTAAAATAATTTTTAAATAAGTGGTGGTAATCTTTTTTTCGTTCTATAGAACATATCTTCTATTTTATATTGACAATGAACGAGAACCTGTTAGAATATAATGCTGTATTACTTTATAAATTGCTTCCTAGGATTTTGTTCTTCTCATGGTGAGGTATAGCTTTATTTTAATTTCTTCTTGGCATTAAAAATATATGCAGTTGCACAGTTCTATCTGCTTCATTTCTTTTTACATACCTTCCACTTTTGCCCTAAAACTGATTAATAGTCCTTGCATATCATGCATTCACCACTCTTATCCACATTATTTGGTAATGAAGTACATAGATAGGTTTGTTTGGGATCTGTGTGGCACATTTTATTTCTTAAGTGGGGTTAGCTTGTTCCGATTTTTTAAAACTTCATTTTCTTTTTTTCTTACCCATATTTAAAATATGTTCTACAGGTCCACAGCCTTCTGGTACTGATTTCCATTTGTAGACAATGTGTGACATAATGTGGTCACACAAAATTTGGTGTGGATATTGAAACTCATGTGCTCATGTGGTCACACAGGCACCAAGAGGGTATAAAAAGGTTTATAATTCATATAATTAGGTTTTCTGTAGGGAAAGCAGGATAGTCTTCTCAGGCAGGTCTGAAATAGCCTGAGTGATCAGGAAAGGAGAATGGCTTGAGTTTTTATGGTGGTTAGGGGGTGAGAATTGGGTAAGTGTTCTGCCACAAGCTGGGACATGTGTGGTTTGAACTTTCCACTGGCACTAAAGGAAAGTGCACCCAGGCTTTTTTACCACCTTGCCCAGATGTGGAGCTGAAAGGGAAGAGAGACAGGTGGGGCCTGAAATCTGTGGGCTTTTAACATTAAAAATGGAGTCATATTTATTTTTTTATTACAGGAAGGAAAAAGGAAATAAAAATCAGATATCATGGAAGTCAAAGCATATAATATTTAAAGTACCTTAAGTCAAGTAGATAGACCTTAAAAGGTTAATTTTTGTCTGTTTGCTCATTTGTTTTTGTTTTTATTTAAGTAAGATGATCTCAGAGAAGATAGGATTTTTATTTCCTGAGTACAAATTTGCCATATCTCTAAACATGGAAAATAGTCTTGACCATTAACAAGATAGCTTGAATCACCAACAGAGCATGGACAGGATTGTTTGGATGATTTGAGTATTATCTTCTAGCCCCAAATAGTCCTTATTCTATATGGAAGTCTAGCTGTATAATTTCTAGTCTTTTCCAGTTTTCTTTGGGTGTTAGAATGTAAGCATACTTGCTTAGTTTCTTGTCACAAGTTGGATCCTGTCAGAAAGAGGAATTTTGAATAACAAGTACATAGACAATGCTCTCCCTGAAGTAAATTTCTAATGCCCCCCCCATCAGTGATGCATAAACTATTTTCTGTTTAGTGAACTAGCTATGATAAGAACTTCCAGGTAGTTGTTTGGTTTTGTTACTATAAACAAATATAATTGGCTAGTTACTATGATTGGCACTGCTAGTTATACATAGGAGGGAGATGTCCATCGGAAAAAAAAAAAATCCCCAGCTATGAATAATTTGTTGGTCAGAGATCCAAGTTGTATTTGACATCTGCAAACCTTAAAATAAAAATGACAAATGCTCAGGTGGCAAACAATTCATGTGACTTGGAATGGGAAAACAGAAGAAGCCAGAGTATTTGACAAATCATTGATCTTTCTTAAACCTCACTGGCTGGTCAGATATTTTTTGTTTTTATCTCTTTAAGGTAGACTTTTGAAAAGTGTTCACTTGTCCTTATAAGTCATTTAATAACAAGTTCAATATGGGGGAATAAATTACATTTCAAATCTAGTATGTAAATTTTAAGGACTGGAGAACTGGATGTTACAAATTTAACTTGAAGAAGTATTTTGCCTGAAGTATTAACCTTCAGGATGGTGAACATTTATGATAATATAGGACTACATTTGAACTCTTTATGACGAATATATTCAGGATTTAAACTAAAAATATCTGTCTCATAATATTTTCATTTGTTATCTCAACAAATAGTTATTAATAACTTATCATGTGCTAGACATTGTGTTAAATACCTTGCACATGATTGCAAAAGAAAAATAAATCCATATTCTCAAAAGGAAATTTCTAGAGAAATGGTGGAGATAGACAAACAGGCAATTGCAACTTAGGGAGATAAGCTTGATAATTACTAGAAATGCTTATTCTACGGATGCCTATAGAAGAACCCATTAACTTAGTCCTCAGAAGTTAGGGAAATGTACAGGGAAAGTGAATTGGTATTTGAGAAGCTACACTTTGGTAGAATTGAGTGGGGAAATGCCAGAAGAAGACTGAATATATTGAAGACAAAAGAAACCCTGGCACATGTGAAGAACTGTAGTTGAATGTGAGAGAAGCAGTCCTCAAAATGATACTGAAGGAATATTCAGAGGACAGAAGACAAATGCTTAGGAATGATTAGGGGCTTTTTCTTATAGAAATATTTGGGAGTCAATGCAGTGTTTTAAGTAGGATTGTAATTTAATTAAATTCATATTTTAGAATGCTCATTTCCTACTTAAGTGTAGAGAATGGATTGGAGGGGGATAAGAACAGAATTCCCATGAATATGAAATCCAAGCTTCAAATCATCCTTTCTTTAAGTCATTGCCTTAGAGTTCCTGTTTAATAAGGGATGCAAAATCTACACTCTAAAGTAAGCACTTTTACTGTAAAGCAGATTGCATTTAAGTAGGTGGTGAAACTCCACTACTAATTACTGTTGGCCAAATGTCCTGCAATCAATATAGAATGTTGCTTGAAAACATAGCCAAATACCTTCTGGAGTCTTTATCAAGTAAACACATTTGGTGTATATAAATGTGAATGGAAAAAAGACTTTTTAAAAAAGTAGATTTTCAAGCTTCAGATTTTTATTTTAAAGCAGTTTTTAATATTTTATAATCTGGGTATATACTATTCTTATTTTAAAGCCAGTAAAGGTATTTTATAGCTTAAGACTTTATTTTAGATCAATGAAATATCAGATCTTTTTTATTAGTTTGATTTGGAGTAGAGAGCACTTTTCAATTTGGATCCAAATCCACTGTTTGTTGTTGTTGTTGTTGTTTTTTGGTCATTATGTCAACATTTATATAAATACTACATATGTTATACCTCAAACATCTTAAATACATAAACTTGAAACTTTAAGAAGCTTATAGTTGCATTCATATATTTGATCTTTAAAATCTATTTTTTGATATTTATTTGATGATAATACAGATATATTTTATTTACATATATGAGAAACATGAATAAAGGCATATAATATAGGAAGTGAAACTAAGCAACTCAATATCAAAGTATTTTATAGATCTTTATAGCTGATGTGAAATGTACTTGAACTAGAACTTGTAACCATAGTTTTAAACTTCAGAAACAACTGAAATATAAACTACCATACAAATATTTTAGAGGGATTTGTTATTTTGGGGGATTTGCTATTAACATTTTAAAAGAGATGAGTTTAGTAGGTGTCTATTTTATGAGAAACAGGAAATCTGAAAAGTTACATATTTAATCAAAATTGTTTTGCACAAAATAATGTAAATATTCCAAAAGTTGATTCTGTCATCTTAAGAAAATCAAATACTATGGAAATTCAAATATACTCTCATCCTTTGGAACTAGTAACTCACAGTATTTTTAAATGAAATACACTACTGGCAACCTGGAGTGAAAGGTCTGTTTGTGATGGAAGAAAGCACAAATAAATGAGTGGCTTAGATAGGATTGTAAAGCAGAGGCATTTACTGCACACAAAAGACAAACATTGTTACATACATCACAGGGGGTGATGTATTTTTATTTAAGAAAGTTATTTAGATTTCTAATCCATTGGAAAGAATGTAGAACCTGAATAAATGAAAGCCATATTTTATCTTTTCAGCACTTATACAACACAACAAAAATTTCCTAATTTAGACTTTGGGGTTTTATTATATCTTATTGCCACAGTGTAATTATCTCAAATAGGTGTTCTTCTAGACTCAATCATTATTTCATTCAGCAAGTATTTATTGAGTGACTACTTTGTGTCACACACTGTTGCAGGCACTTGGAATACAACAGTAACCACCATGATCTATTATGTTTAATTTTCCACAAGTTATCTTGTGGTTATGTAAATTGCAGACATATCTCCAATTAAGAAAGACCTCTTTTTTTTTTTTAACTTTTTTTTTTAAACCTTTTTATTTGGGAAAATTTCAAGCACATAGAGGTAGGGAGAATAGTAGAATGAACTCTTATGTACTCATCACTCATTTCAACAATCATTAATATATAACCAAATTTATTCAATACTTAGACCTCTTCCCATCACAACCTGAATTATTTTTGTAACTTTTGATTGAAACATCATAAGCATACAAACAAGTGTACACATAGTATCAACAAATTCTCACAAGCTGAACACATTTATAGAATAAGTACCTAGATTAAGAAGTAGAACTTTACCAATCCTCAGAAAAACCCTAATTTCCCCCCACCTTGGAATGCTGTTCATCTAGTAACATAGATGAATTTTGCCTATTATTGTACTTTTTACAGTTTGTAGAAAGTATACATTTATGGAATCACATACCACATACTCTTTAGTGTCTGCATCTTTTTTATTCAGTGTTATGCTATTTAATAATCATGAATATGTAAATCATGCATATATACATATCATATGTATATCATATGAATATACTATATTTTTTCTTTCTAGTCTATATTTGAGTATTTGAATTATTTGAATAGTTTCAGGTTAGGGCTAAGAACAATAATGTTTCTACGAACACTTAATCCATACCTTTTAATGAGAAAAAATTATGTCAGAAAAAGAATGCCATTCCTGGGTGATAGATTATGTGTGCATTCAGATTTAGCAGATTCTTCCAAACTTGTCCAAAGTGGTTTACAGCTTACTCTTCCACCAGCAGAGTGTTCTTTCCCTTTGTTCCATGT
>ML111416.1:39780-53949 GCA_003697995.1 Taxidea taxus jeffersonii | reverse complement strand
CAGCTTACTCTTCCACCAGCAGAGTGTTCTTTCCCTTTGTTCCATGTCCTCATCAAGATTTGCCTGTTTCAATCTAGCTATTCTAGTAGGTTAGTGGTGTATCTCCTATGGTATTAATTTGCGTTCTCTATCAGCTAGTGAAATCAATTATCCTTTGTCTCCTCTCCTCTCCCTTGCCTTCCTTCTTCTTTGTTGTCTTTATTGTTGTCATTTAGATATCCTTTTTTCAAGTCTTTTAACTACTTTTCTTTCTTAATGCTTATAGTTCTTTAAATAATCTATATGTACTCTATTTTCCTTCCAGGATATGGGTTGCCTTTCAACTCTCTTAATAGTGTTCTGATTAAAAACATTTCTAGATTTTAAGGGGTGCCTGGGTGGCTCAGTGGATTAAAAACATTTCTAGATTTTAATAAAAGGTAGCTTTTCTTTAAATGATTGGCACCTTAAATTTTTTGATTAAGAAATATTTAACTATATCAAGATTACAAAGCTATCCTTCTGTGTTTGTGTCTGAAAACTGTATTGTTTGCCTAATACATTTAGATCAATAGTGCATTTGAGTCTACTATCCACAGTGTTTGGCTCTTTTTAGAAACTTGATAAATGTTTGACTCTATTAAAAGCAGCCTGGCCTTTACAATAAAAATACCCCCATATAAAAATAAATTTATTTCCAGTAACTTAACAAATAGCTATTTGAGATGTTAGAAAATAGCTAATTCATGGTGGTAAATAGGGCATGCACATTTGTTTTTATTCCCTATTGACATCTTATGGAAACAAATTGTCAGGGGCCAAAAAAGCGATAGTTCCACAGCATCACATACAATGTAATGAGAATTACTAATAAACTTATGTAGAAATGGAAATTGGGTGGTCAGGGATGGCAGATAAGACAAATTGCAATTTAAGTAGGATTTATATGGGAAGGTGGGCATTCTTTGCCAGGCCATAGAACACCAGAGACTAAGAGAAAACAAAAGTAGCAGACAGTATGAGTGAGAAAAAATTTTCCCTCCAAAAAAAAAATTGTGGGGAAGACAACTGTAATAGCCTCAAAAAGCTTATCTCACCCATACATTGAAAGTACAGGTAGTCTGTATTTGTTCCCTGGCAAACACTCCATGTAAGACAGCTAGAATGTTTTTTTCTAATGAATCTTAGCCTGAAAAAATATGGTTCCTTTTGGAGGAGTTATTTCAACTAGATAAAGTCCATTTTATTTTGGAAATACATGTTCTCATCATGTAGAATAAAAAGACATATAAATTAAAAATATAAAAGGAAGAGGTGCAGTAAAAATAAAAAATGGAGAGGAAGAAATTACCAAAGAAATAAAAAACAAAACAAAACAAAACACCTGTTTTCTTTTTTTTTTTAAACCTGTTTTCTAGAACTGAATAAGCACCTGACTTTTTCTTCAGATTGAAAAGGCTCACTGAATGCCCATTTAGTACAATGATGAAAATGACCACAAATAACATATATAATCTTGAATTTCACCAAGGCATCAGTAAAGAGATTACAGTACTTCCAACATGGAACAGGAAATAATCAAGAAACAAAGAAATGAAAAAAACTCTGCCATTAAACTTTTCATCTGCAATAGGGGATACCATACACAGTGGACAATGGAGTTTTTTTAGTGTTTTGAGGGGTAATAATGGTCTGTGTAAAGTTCTGTACTTAATCAAGTGGAAGAATAGAAGAACAACATATTCAGTCATTCAGAAATTTAGTTAGTCTGCCTTCTGTTAACTGTTTATAAGTTGCCAGAGGTACTTCTAGCAAAAGGAGAAAATAAACCAAGAAAACGAAAGACAGGCACTGTAAGAAAAAAAAAAATTGGTCTAGTGAAGGAGGGCAATGAAGGAAATGTCTGGGAGCACCTGCTTTGAGATGGATGTTTCTTGAACAAAAAAAGAAAAGAAAAGCTTAATCTGATAATAATGGAGAATAAGTGTGCAGTGACTCCCCAAAATGAGAAAGTGATTAAAACAGTAAAGAAATCTCTTTCTGAATATCTTGAAAACAAATTTGTGACATGATTTTAGACAGTTGATTACCTAAAGGTAGATGGACATTTGAATTTGAAACTAGAAACACTTTTTAGGGTACCCCAGGGATATGGCTATTGATTATCTATATTTAAAATAATTCAACTGGGAAGAGAATAGAGGGATTGAGTGGCAGCATAAGTGAAGGTAAATCTTTTTTTTAATATGAGGGTGATGAATATGATTTAAAATTATAAATCAAGAAATAGAAGTGAAAGCATGTGACTTTGAATTATGGGGATACTTGCCAGAGAACTAAAAGTGAATAGGCGTTTAAAAAAAAAAAAAAAAGTAAAAAAAAAAAGTTGCCTTTAAGCTCTAAGTCTAGAAAGGGGTGAGATGGGAAAATCTTACCTTTATGGACAAGTTCTCCAGTTTTATTTGATTTTTTACCATGTGGCTGTATTATCTTCTCAAAAATAAAAATAAATCTTAGTGATGTATAAGATGTGCTGAAATAAACAATTGTGAAAGTGTGCTAAGGTTCTTTAAGTTTAAAGGGCTGTTGACAGAAGCAGACCATGATGGAAGAGTAAAGAGAGATTAAATGGCCACAGAAAAGACCACACACAATAGTCCAGCTTAGCATGAAGGCAAAGTTCTTTGCTCTTACCATGAAATGACCTAGGTTAACCTAAAATAATGGAGAGAAATGAGTGATTTTGAACAGGATAATTGCATGATCTTTTATGATGATGGTATTGGTAAGAACACTTCTATTAACAGAGATCTGTAAGTGTTAACTAAGATGGTCATGTTCAAGAGGTCTTTAATAGTAATATGTTTTCTAGATAAATAACACTGACCTACACTTTGAATTCATACCACCTCTTTCTTAAAAGAATCACAGAGCTGTAGAACCCTATCTGGAATAATCTTTGGTCCAAATCTTTGGACTGGGAGCATGTCTGGGTATGTTGGGTGTTTATGAATGTTTATATTTGCGTATTGATGATAGTCATGGTTGCCATGGGGAGGAGTGGTAGAAAAAGGAATTTTACTTTCTCTTTTAGTCTATTGTAATGTCTCATGAATACATCAGCAGAGTTCTGAAGTTATTTTTATACACACAGAAGGTTGAAGTCCACTGTATCAAAGTAGTATCTATGGTTCTGATTTGGGGAAATAGTATGGCACCATCCCTTCCCTGTGCGTTAACAGCAGTAGCAGAACCTTCTGTCCTCTCTGGTGTCCTCAAAGGTTCATGAAAATAAATGTAGTGGTGTTTTCTTCTGAAAACACATTATATCCCTATTTCTGAGATTTTTTTTTAAAGATTTTATTTATTTATTTGACAGAGAGAGAGAGAGAGAGATCATGGGAGCATGGGCAGGGAGAGCTGCAGAGGAAGAGGGAGAAGTAGGCTCCCCGCTGAGCACAGAGACCCATGTGGGACTCGATCTCAGGACCCTGGGATTATGACCGGAGCCAAAGTCAGACACTTAACTAACTGAGACATTCAGGCACCCCTGTTTCTGAGATTTCTGTCAGGTTATCTGGTTTATGATGGAAAATGTAGTCTGCTTATGAAAATGCCCATAGTCAGTTTAGTTCAAAATATGGCATTTTCTTTAAGGAAGAAGAAACACAGGGTCTCTGGTAATTTATAATTCATACTTACAGTGTCTTTATTTAACTTTGGTCAGTCTCTTTCCTTCTAGTTACTCTGGTGATTTTCCCACAGAAATCTTATGAGATAAATGGTCATATACTAGTATAAAAGGAAGTAACTAAAGACTTTTTAGCTAGGAAACTTGCTTAATTCTGACAGTTGGTCATCTGCTATTGTTTTTCCTCAGGTCCTATGAGTACTTACAATGTAAGGCTATTAGGTAATATCCTATCTGAATTTTTTTCTTTTTCTTTACTGGAAAATGAGAATTTATAGAGATTAGGAAGCTAAGATGAAAATGTGCTGGGCTGCTTCAAGAACTTCTTAGGTGGTAAAGTGTTTACCAAATTATTATTACTATTTAGAGGATCAAGGATCCTCTGAATTACAGCAAAGGGATTTGTTTGAAGGTCATTTCTTAGAAGTAAACTTACAGGTTTGTACACTGGCTGTTTATTATTTCTTTCATGTCAAAATCCTCACAAATAAAATGGTTCTGACTTAAACTAAATGAAAATGTTTTTGTACAATTAGAGAAATGCTCAAAATTATAGTTCTAAGGTACCCAAAGATAAATTCTTAAACATCTTTTACAATAAAACCCTTCTTACTCAATAAATGAGTTACTTTACACTTTGACCCTTTTGGTAAATGATACAAAATTTAAAGACCTATCATAATGTAGTAGATATTCCTGTTAGCAAGGCCTATATCATGTTTACTACTTCCAACCCTTATCCATTTTATAAGACTATAATATAAAAATATTTCTTTTATTTTTAAAGATTATTTATTTATTTATTTGACAGAGAGAGAGAGAGATCACAAGCAGGCAGAGAGGTAGGCAGAGAGAGAGGTGGGGAAGCAGGCTTCCCACTGAGCAGAGAGCCCAATATGGGGCTCGATCCCAGGACCCTGAGATCATGACCTGAGCTGAAGGCAGAGGCTTAACCCACTGAGCCACCCAGGCACCTCTATATTAAAATATTCCTTAGAAAACATTTGTTAAATGCCAACTCAGGCTTCTGGTTGAATTTTGCATCAAGTATTATTACTTTAAATGTAAATACAATGCATATGCTTATATACATGAATATCAGTTCAGGTTCTAAAGAACCCTGACTAGTACAGTTAAATATACTTATAATTGAGTTGTGGTTAGAAAAAAGAAAAAACCTGAGGCTTAAGAAAGTTTGAAGAGCTATGATCGACACCAATCTTGACCTTCTTCCATTTATGATACAGTGCCCTTAAGATAGCTGTAATTATTTGCCATCATCATCTTTTCAATTAGTGTATTTTTTTTTTTTTTACTTCATCCTGGAGCTACAATTTCTAAGCATCTGACACATGTGACAAAATAAAACTTACTAAATTTGTCACTAGGAGAAAGAGTTAATATGACTATTAAAGAAATTTTTGAAACTATAATTACAAACCTTCCTCAAAAGAATGCCCTAGGACAGATGGCTTTACATATCAATTCTACCAAACTGTGAAGTAAGAAAAACCTTCAATCTTACACAAGTTCTTTCAAAGAATAGGAAAAAAAAAAAATAGAATCTACTTTGTATTAGTTATCTATTGCTATATAAAACATCCCAAAACATTGTAGCTTAGAACAACAAACATTAATCATTTCACAGTTTCTATGAGTCAGGAATCTAGATAGGGCTTAGCTGGTACCTCTGTTCCAAGGTTGTAATCAAGGTGGAGTTGCCCTTAACTGAGGGAGAAGACTGCAAGAAGAGTAGTTAGCTGGGTGAAATCAGGGCACAAGCTCTAGCATTTTAACTTGGAGATGCTTATTGAATATTCAGATGGAGATACCAAGTAGCCAGTTAGAATATGGGTTGGGGTTCAAGGATGAGATCTGACCTGAGGATATAAATGCATGAGGCCAGATGAAACCACCTGGAAATGAGTGTCATCTGAAAAGATACTAAGGCTGATCACTGGGGCCCTCCACATGAAGAGCTCAGGTATGAGGGAAACCTGAATGGAGACTGCACAAGGCAGCTAGAGGGAAAACAGCAAACAGAGGTTTGGAGGCTTGATCAGGGACTGACTTACTATACTAAAGAGTGCTGAAAGATAAGAAAGATGAGATATTATGGCTCCTACCTATCATGTGATGAATCTATTTTATATCAGCTCAAAATTTAATAGAAACAATGCTTTAAAAAGTAACAAAACTAGAAGGGTCTAAAACCATCAGATAAGTTGAATAAGTAGTTCACAATTTCCCCAATCCTCTACTATTAAAATATCCATCAGGCTAAGGAAATTGTATGAAATCTTCAAAGAACAGACAGTCCTACTCTATATTAGAATGCTCCTCAGATCATTTTATAATGCTAATATAATTCTGATTCAAAACCAGACAAGGACAATACAAGTAACCAAAATTATGTACCACTTTCAAGCATAAATATAGATGCAATAAAATAGAGGGAAATTCAATTCAGCGATGTATTAAAAATCCAAGAAGTATTTATTTCAACCTGCAAGGATGATTTAATTTTAAAAATGTATTAAAGCAATTCGTCATATTATCAAATTAAAGAGGAAAACAAACACATGGGAGAAAAAAAGCTTTTGATAAAATTCAGTATTAACAAACATAGTACAATGACAGAATATCTCTGAATTAATAATAGATATCCAATCAAATTGGTCAAATATATTGTACTTGATGTAAAGCATTAGACAAATTCCCTTAAAGTCAGGGACAATTAAAAAAATATTTTTCTTAATTATTACTCATCATTTTATTGGAGAATTAAGTAAATGAAGTGAAATAAGAAAAAGAAAATATGCAAGGTTTAAAAAGTATGTGGTAATTGTTATTATTTATAAGTAATAAAATTATATATAAAATCAAAGATTCTAGAAACTATGGCAAATAAAATATATCAGAGAATTAGAAGTAGGTATTAATATTCATAGAAGAGTAAGGGCGGAGAATATTCAAGGCAGAGAAGAAAAAATATGAACAAGGATTTTCTTTACAGTATATCAAGATTTAATTAAAGCAAAAATAATTGAAACATGATAGTTGTAGATCTAGATAAACAGACTGAAGGAAAGCAGTAGAGAACCTATATATAAGTTCCCCTGTATATATAGGATCCAGATAGTTAGGAAGGAACCATATCACATTACAGGAGAATATGGGACACTAAAAAAAATAGTATTGTGACAATTTAATCCTCATATGGAAATAAAATTGATCCCTACTTCACTCTGTATATTACAATCAAACCTTTTATACTCTAACACACATATATCAAAATATTGTTGTGGATCTAGCATAGAATAGGATTTATTAAGTAAAACCCAATAAATGCAAACTATAAATATGTGCAAATAAGGCTAGATTGTCCTTTGAAAACTATAGTCAAAATATTATAAACACTGTAGAAATAAAGTGACAGACTTGCCAAGATACACAAGCAATAAAAGATTTTTAATTAGAATATACAAAGAACTCCTAAAACTTAATAAGGACAAATCAACACAATTGCAAAAGGGAGCAACATTTTGAACAATCAATTTACATAAGAATCCAAAAGGCAAATATACATATAAGATGCTCAGCATTACTATTGATCAGTGAAATGTAAATTACAGAAATAATATATAATTTCTCACTTTTCAGACTCTGAAAAAAATGTTTTGAAAATCTGTCATGCTAGTTGCTGAAGGATGTAGTAAAATGAGCATTTTTACAGGTTGCTTATGAGGTTGTAAATTGTAGCTACCACAAGATCAATTTGGCAAAATAACAACTTGAGGATGCTTATATATCATATTTTAATATCCATCAATTTTGCTTCTACTTATAGTACTCTTAACTCTTTCAGAAGTTCATCTGGAAATAAATATAAGTAATTAGAGGGAAAATAAATTAATTTCCCTCATTATGGAGACAGATAAATTAACTCTAGTGTATTACTGCAATAAAATTCTACATACTAATTAAAATGAAGTATCTCAGATATAGATAAAATTAAAATACGTAAGATAATGTATGAAAAAGTAGTTGCAAATATATATTTAATATTATTACATAGATTTTCTAATTTTTAAAACACAAAATACTTACATATTTGTTGCTTTTTTGGTAAAAGTATAAAATTCTAATGTAGTAGAACAGTTCATCTAGAAGGAATAGCATATAGAAAGGCTATGATAAACCAAAGATATGTTCTGCTAGCTGCAACAAGATCCCTTTGGGGCATAAATGTATAAGCTTAATGGGCACAGGATGAAATGACATTGATAGTGTAGGGTTTTGGGGACTAGTTAAAGAATTTTGAACACACGGAAACTAAAGTGTATTCACACTTCATGTTGTTGTTCAATCATCACCACTGTCTGTCACCAGTTTTCATCTTCCAAAACTCAAATTCTGTACCCTTTAAATATCAACTCACCATTTCTCCCCACCCACCTCTGGTAGCCACTCTTCTACTTTCTGTCTCTAGGAATTTGGCAATTCAAGATATTTTATAAAAATGGAATTATACAACATTTGTCCTTATGTGTCTGACTTATTTATTTATTTATTTATTTATTTAGTGTAATGCCTCCAAAATTCTTCCATGTTATAGCATGGATCAGAATTTCATGGTTCGTTTAGGGTTAAAAAATATTCCATTTTATGTATATGCCACATTTTGTTCATCCATACATTCACTGCTGGGCATTAGGGTTGTTTCAGTTTGGGTTATTGTAAATAATGTTAGTTTGAATAGTGAAATGCAAATACCTGTTTAAGTCCCTGCTTTCAGTTGTCGAATGTATCTATCTATCTATCTATCTATCTATCTATATCTATATATATGTATCTATCCAGAAGTTGAATTGCTGGATCAAATGGTGATTCTATGTTAAGTTTTTTGAGGAACCCCCATATTGTTTTCCAGAGTGACTATAACTTTTTAGATTCTATCATTAATCAATGCATAGGGTTCCAATTTCTTCACATCCTGACCAGCCCTTTTTTTTTTTTTTCTTCATAGTAAGCCATTCCAGTGGGGGTGAGGTTTCATTGTGGTTTTTATTTGCATTTTTCTAATGATTAGTGATGCTGAGCATCTTTTCATATGTTTAGAATAACAGAAAAGGGAAGCTAAGAAGAAAAAAAAATAATGAGGCTTCTCTACCCAATCTGATATGGTCAGAGCCTCATGGACAAGGACCATTTTTTCCATTTCTGCAGAGAAGATGGCCAATGAGGACCAACGGGAAGCAGCAGGCTTTTGGTCTGGTGTTGGGCATTACAGCTCAGTAGGACAGTCATCTCCTAAAGAAGCATTAACTGAGAACACATGGTGATGGTGCCTGCTCAGTGGGCATGGGGTCACCCAGTTCAGGCTGGCAGAAGATCCCCATGCCAGATGGATATGGTTTGTTTGAGACCACATGTGAAAACCTTCTGGGGATAACCAACAGTAACAGTGGAGATCCATAAAAGATGAGATCAAACAAATGCAGACGGAAGCATAGAGGCTATTTCAAATTTAGCACTGAATTCATGTTTTATCATAGGAATGATTCTGCATGTGTACTGCACAACATGTAGAATAATATTTAAAAGAAAAGAGCTAAAATGCAGGGCACGAGGATTGTTTCCCTAAAATGCATTAACCTCAACATTTGACCTTATGGAAATCATTTGACCTTTTAACGTCTTAATTTTTTTTCACAGAACATTTGGGGAATAAGATGGGTCACATCTTTTTACAGGGCTGTTATAAAGCTGCATAAAGATAATAAGTGGGAAAATCTTTGCAACAGTAGAAAGCATGACAGATATGATCATGCCAAAGTTGACAACTAAAAGGAGACATGACAAACTCTAGTTCACTCTCCAACAATGATGTATTGTTTGCTAAAAGAGGTTGGAGAGCGACATGACTGCTCTAATTCTAGTGCCAGTCAGGAGCAGACTAAGAATGACTTCCTGCTTTCTAGACAGTATTGGTACTGTGTTTTTTTGTTTGTTTGTTTGTTTTGTCAGGGAGTAAAATCTAGAATTTATAGGCTAAGGGAAACTGAGATTTCTATTTCATTTTTTTTAAGATTTTATTTGACAGAGAGAGATCACGAGTAGGCACAGCAGCTGGCAGAGAGAGAGGGGGAAGCAGGCTCCTCGCTGAGAAGAGACCCCAATATGGGGCTCGATCCCAGGAACCTGAGATCATGACTTGAGCTGAAGGCAGAGGCTTAACCCACTGAGCCACGCGGGTGCCCCGAGATTTCTATTTCTTAATGTGAATTACTATCTCAACTATACATGAAACAGTGTAGTTGGACCAAGCAACACTTCACCAGGACATTCAAAAAGATTCTGGGAAGTCCTGCTGTTATTTATTTCAAAGCTTTAGGTTTCCAAATGAGTAACGAGTTAGAATTTAGTATTCTGCACATCACATCAACCACAACATCACCAATATGTATACAAGTGAAAATTAGGTAATCAGCAATATGTGGAAATAAAACTGACATACTCAGAGGAAGCAAAAGGATACAAGTCTGTCATCTAATGTTCTAAAACTGACAGGTCTCTGACAATTGATGGCAGCGAAAAAAGACCTGCTGCTTTGTGCACAAGATGACTCAATGTTATGATTCTTTTAGAATCAAAGAAATGTCAGATATTATTACTATTAACAGAAAGCTTAAATATGTGGTAGAACAAAATGCCCCAGCACCATTCTTCTTGATTCATATTGTTCAAAGGCCCAGTTTCTTGGCCTCAGTTGATGATGGATTCTACTATATAAAAGGATTGTTGATCTCTGGTTCTTATCACAGAAAATGCAGTGGGTGGAAATATAAATTGTGAGCAATTTACATGGGTTTACGCTCTGTTGCTCATTTGAAAAAAAATTAAATACATTGCTTATATTATCTATTATTATGGTCATCAACCAAATGGTTACAATTTGTCAGAAATATAGCAGGCAATAAGGATTAAAAAGTCTTCTTTTTCTTCATCTGTGAGATTGTGTGTTTGGCCAAGTATTGAATGTATAGGAAGAATGATGGGGAATAGGTTGGTGGGGAAGTTGTCAAGAAATTCAGCGATTTGATTTAACAAATACTTCTGTGCCCAGTGTGTACCAGGAAGTACTGTAGGTGCTAGAGATATCAACTAACAAATCCAAAGAGTTCACCTTTGTAATTCCTACGTTGTAGCTGGGAGACAAAAAGAAGAAAAAACAACCAAATAAATAAGCAAAGAAAATAAGATGAGAATATGAGGCACCAAAATTACAAGCATGGGAGTAAATTGGCTATTTTAAAATAAAGCATTCAAAGTAGTTACCACAAGAATGGGGGCATTTGTGTGAACTCCTAAAAAAGGTAGGGAAATTAGCCACTTTGGTTATGTGAGCAAGGAGCTTTCTTGGCAGAGGGAATAACCAGTGCAAAGGCCCTCATAAAGGACTGTGCCCATTGTAGTCTAGAAACAGCAAAGGCTGGAGTGTTGGAGCAGGGTGGGTGAGGAAGAACAGGAGGAAGAAGAAAATAGGGAGAAGAATGAGGATCCCAGAAGGACTCTTAGGCCTTTGGAAAGTTTTGGTTTCATCCTAACACTGGAACTGTAGAAGGCTCTAGCAGATTTCTGCCTTGCATGTTAAGAATTACTTTTGCAAGGTACACTCTGGGGCAAGGAGAGAAGCAGGAAGACAAGGTAGGAGGCTTTTGCAGAAGTTATAGTAACTCATACCAGAAAAACAGGGAAATTGAGGATGGCACACTTTCTGAGGTTTACTAGTTGGGCCCAGGAAAATGGTACTTGGAACCTTGTTGCAATAAAATAAAATTCAAGAATAAAAAAAAAGTGGTGACATATTTTGGAATAGAAGCCTTGGGGAGACATTTTTTACTTTTGTCTCCTTTTCATATTGTTTTCTCTTCTCACATTGGGGTTTATTTTTTTCCACTTGAAAATCATTACTAATTTGGAGGAAAGATGCCGAATCATCCATAAACTTTCAATAGATGCCCTTGCATTCATGGAGCACTGCCCCTGTTGCCCTGGAGCTAACTGCAGGATGCATAATGCATGATCACTCCAAGCCTTACATAAATACACATAAAAGTTTAGCAGTTAAGAGGATGGAGCTATTAAAGAAAACAATGTGGGTGTAAAACAGTTTTGCAGAGATTAAAAAATTTTAAGCCAGGAGGTTTTTTCTGAAAGAACAGATTGGATTTCTGATTAGAGATTGGAGGGAATGATAATTGAAATACTCATTTCAATACCAATAGAGTAACATGTGTGAATTTGTCCAACTCATATTTGGTTTGGCTAGAAAGAGAAACAAATAGTGATGGCATATTTCCTTTAAGTGCATAACAATTTTTATCTACTTTGTAGCCATATTCTTCTAAAATGGTTATTTAAACGATTTATAGTTTATATCTTCCTTTTTTTTTTTTTCATAATTTTACTTTGAGGCCCATGGAGTTATGACTTAACTGATGAGAGAATGCATGTAAAAAGACAAGGAAACATTTTGTATAATGACATGCTGATTTCTTCATCTACTGTGGCAACCATTGCTTTAACCTCACTAATTGTCTTGTTATTATTACAGAGAATGGCAGACAGGCATGAACTTTTGATTAATCTTGCTTCATCTGAGATCAAAAACCTCTAGGTTGCATGTTCACTTTTCGAAACAGTCTGCTTCAAGTAGAGGATTTTTGAGCACTTTTCATGATGGATGATCTCTGCCCTGCTCCCTGGTATATTTTTTTACATTCCTGTTTTTTCACTTTGATTAAGCTGAAGTAAAGAGCACATTGCATTTTTGAAATGCCAGAGTTCAGCTTTCATTCCATTCTCTTGGAATTATTGAAAATTGCAGTATATCTTTCCCACCAATGAGCTGAAACCTAACTTGGGAGACCCGCCCCCCACTCCTGGACACAGAAAAGCAAATGGGACAGTACTGAGAGAGAGGAAGAGGAAGATTCTCTCACACATACTTTGTGACTTTTAAATTTATTAATGGTTGTTTGAAGTTGCAATATTCATTTACACTTCAGATACACTCTCAGTAGCACTGTAGTACTTCCCTGGTAGAAGAGGCCGTTTAGAGGAGGGGAGTCAAGATGGCGGAGAAGTAGGAGGCTGAGACACCATCAACCAGCAGGAGATCAGCTAGATAGCCTATCAAACCATTCCGAACACCTACAAATCCAACAGGAGATCGAAGAGAAGAAAAACAACAATTCTAGAAACAGAAAATCGACCACTTTCTGAAAGGTAGAACCAGCGGAGAAGTGAATCCAACGCGACGGGAAGATAGACCCCAGGGGGAGGGGCCGGCTCCCGGCAAGCGGCGGAGCACAAAATCAGAACATTTAAAAGTCGGCTCCACGGAGGGACATCACTCCAGAGGCTAAATTGGGGTGAAGACCTCACGGGGACAATGTGGACTCAGGTCCCACGGGGTCACAGAAGGATCGGGGGTGTCTGAGTGTCGCAGAGCTCACAGGTATTAGAGCAGCGAAGCCGGCTGCGGAGACAGAGCTGAGATTTCCTAGTGGTCTGTGACACGGACCGGTGCTCTGTGCGAGGGGTCCCCACAAGATCCGGGGAGACTCCGACCCGGGAGAGCTCAGGGATCTATGGGGTTTGGAGACTCCAGGTGGGACTCTGCCAGAGACAGAGACGCTTAGTCACAGGCAGGGTGAGCTCGGAGCTCCCAGAAGCCAGTGAGACTGGACTGCTTACGCACGATTTTCTCTGAGCGCGGTCTGCGGGCGGGCGCGCGCGGTCTCCGGCACAAACGTGGGCTAGGGAGACCGGAGGGATTAAACGCTTTTCTCTGAAGGCACACAGAAGACTGGGGCCCCTAGCTCTCGGCATGATATATTCAGAGCACTAAACGAGAAAAACATGCAGCCAAGAATACTTTATCCAGCTAGGTTATCATTGAAGATAGAAGGAGAGATTAAAAGCTTCCAGGACAAACAAAAACTGAAAGAGTTTGTAAACACCAAACCAGCTCTACAGGAAATATTGAAAGGGGTCCTCTAAGCAAAGAGAGACCCTAAAAGTATTACCAGAAAGGAACAGAGACATTATACAGTAACAATCACCATACAGGCAATACAATGGCACTAAATTCATATCTCTCAATAGTTACCCTGAATGTAAATGGGCTAAATCCCCAATCAAAAGACACAGGGTTTCAGAATGGATAAAAAAACAAAACCCATCCATATGCTGCCTACAAGAAACCCATCTTAGACCTGAAGACACCTCCAGATTGAAAGTGAGGGGGTGGAAAACAATTTACCATGCTAATGGACATCAGAAGAAAGCTGGGGTGGCAATCCTTATATCAGATCAATTAGATTTTAAGCCAAAGACTATAATAAGAGATGAGGAAGGACACTTCATCATACTCAAAGGGTCTGTCCAACAAGAAGATCTAACAATTTTAAATATCTATGCCCCTAACA
>ML111416.1:0-34780 GCA_003697995.1 Taxidea taxus jeffersonii | reverse complement strand
TGTTGTTGCTGTTATTATTTTAAAGAAACTGCTGCTTTCAATTAGCTCAATAAGGAATAAGAAAAAAGAAAATATTATATCTTCATTTATTACTTTTCTAAAGCTTTCTCTCTCTTTTTTAATATGTAGATCTAACCCGTAACATTTTCTGATCTATAAAATGTTTCTTTTCTCAGAAGAACTTCTTTTAACATTCTTGCAAATCAAGTCTACTGGTAACAAATGTCCTTAATACAGGATAAAATATGTCTTCTTAACCTCTGAGGGGTAATTGTGCTGGATATGTAATTCTAGTTTGTTTGTTTTTAATCTTTCAGAACTTTAAATATCTTACTCCAGTCTCCTCTTGCTTATATGGTATCTGAGGAAAGGTCTGATATGACTATTATTTTTGTTTCTTTATAGGTGAGGTGCCTCCCCGCCCCACCATCCACTTTCCAAAGCTGGCTTCTTTTCAAGGCTTTTCTTTGTCTTTGGTTTTCTGGAGTTTAAATATAATATGCATAGGTATAATTTTTTTTAAAATACCCAGAACATAATTCTTAGAGTATCTTGGAGATGTGGTTTTCTTTCTGTCAGTAATTTTGGAAAACACTCGGCAATTTGTATTTAATATTTATGGGGTTTTTTTTCTTTCTCTTTCTCTTCCTTCTGGTATTTCCTTTGCATGTGTATGGTATACCTTTTATATATGGAGTTGGATAGTCCAGTGTTTTGTTTTCCTTAATTTTTTTTCCTATTTATTTTTTCTTTGCTTTTCCACTTGGGCAGTTTCTATTAACTTCTTTCGTTGGCCATGCCCAATCTACTGATAAGCCCTCATTCCTATCACATTGTTTTTAATTTTTAGGGTTTCTTTTTGATTCTTCTTAGAATTTCCATCACTTTGCTTACATTACACATCTGTTCTTGCACACTGTCTACTTTTTCTGGGGGAGCCCTCAGAGTTTAATCATAATTAACAAAGAATTCCAAGTTTGATAATTCTAAATTTTCAGCCATACCTGAATCTGGACCTAAGGCTTGCATTATCTCTTCAGACTGCTTTTACAATGGTGAAATCTAAGTGTGTAAGTCTTTGGTACTATGTTTTCTTTTCTTAAGGACTGGCCTTATTAATGAGAGCATGAAACTCTGGGGATTTTAAAAAATAGTTCTTTTTTTCACTGTATTCCTGCCAGAAGCAGAATGGGATTTTGACTTTTTTTCTCCCATCTTCACACTGAGAACCTTGTGAAGCTCTTAGAGGTAAAATTAAAAAAAAAAAAAAAGTGGAGTCCCCCAAGAAGGCCCCCCAATTTTTGACTCTCAGGATAGTCCACACTGATCTTCTAGTCAGTATAGTTATAGCTTAAGTGTCCCTACTGATCCTAGCTCAAGCTGCAGGAATCTATTTCTGGGCTACTACTCTTAGTAAGCTGTGATGCTCTGTGTCCTCCTGTCTCTTCTGTTAGGGTGGCAGCAGTGTGCCCTCTAACCACAGTTCTTTAATGAATTTGAGAAGATTTGTTGATTTTTAGTTTGTTCAGGTTTTTTCTTATTGTGAACATGAGAGTGATGACTTTCAAGTTTTTTATATGTAAGATTGGAAACTGCAAGTCCTCACTCTCTAACTTTTGAAAATCAGTGCATTATAACAATAGCTTATTTCATCACTGAGAGGCAAAAAGGCAAAAATTGACTCTATGGCATAAGCTCTGACTTAAAATGTGTTCTACTTCTGGCACTTACTGTTACTCACTTATTCATCTGAATGCTTATATTACCTATTTCAAATAGTTGTATAAAGATACTCTATAAGGAATATATACATGCATTACTTCGCATATAGTATTTGTTCAAACAGATGTTAGTGTCTTCCTTGATTTTCCGTGAAGAATGTCTTGAAGGTTATTCATAGCTGGGAGGCAGATAAGAAAACAAATCCTGGTTCTTTTTCTTCTCTCACTTCTCATTTGTTTCTTTTCTCAGGCACTCTCCTGTAGTTCCATTGTAGAATAACAGTATACTCCATAGCATGCCACAAATCTGAAAACTTTCAAAGATTCTTCTTCCTGGAATTTATATTCTTATTTCCCAAGTTAATGTTTTGAGTTCATTATGTGAGAATAAATGTCTCTATATTCTGCTACTTTGCCCACATCCTCTCCTCATGGAGTTATTGGGATTCTTCCTTAACTAGCATAAGAAATAAGTGAACTCTCTATCGCCAACTGACAGTGTTAGGTTGGAGTTGTTCTTGGGGACACTTGCAAAAAAATTCTCCAAGTGTTAATGACTGTCCTGTGACAGGCTCCAACAGCTATTACAAGGGACTCAGAATTTCAAGATGAGTGTAACTGCAGAAGAACTCCATGTCATTAGGGATTGAGTGATAATTACCATCATTATCACAACATGGAATGATTTTTAGGTAATGTGAAAATTGTTCCTGAAAGCCATGAGCTTTGTGAATCAATTCCTATATATATTTAAGTATAAAATGAGAATATACATGTGAAATAATCTATTAGCTGCAGAGCTTTAAGCCATAAAATATGAAATTAAAGCAGTATAATATTAATGCAGAAACAAAACAATTTTTCTGTGAAAATGGAGACAGTTTTGTCTAGAATCATCTGTGACTACAAAGGCATGATAAGTTTTTAAGTTTCTTTCTTTCTTACTCTTCTTCTTTTTTTTTTTTTTAATGAGACAATTCTCACCTTTATTAGAAAACGTACGCAGATAACATAACAACAGAGGAATAAAGATTAAAAGGATGTCCTGAAGAGACTTCCTGGCTACAGTGTTGATGACTTGTCTATGGCATCCTGGGTCTGCACTGCTTTGATTTTGTTTTTCTTTGTTGTTTTTTTTCTTTTATTGTTATTTTTATTTAAGTGTTCCAAAATGTATTGTTTATGCACCACATCCAGTGCTCCATGCAATACGTGCCCTCCATAATACCCACCAACAGGCTCACCCAACCCCCCATCCCCATCCACTCCAAAACCCTCAGTTTGTTCCTCAGAGTCCACAGACTCTCATGGTTTGTCTCCCCCTCTGATTTCCCCCAACTCACTTCTCTTCTCCATCTCCCAATGTCCTCCATGCTATTCCTTATGCACCACAAGTAAGTGAAACCATATGATAATTGACTCTTCCTCCTTGACTTATTTCACTCAGTATAATCTCTTCCAGTCCCGTCCATATTGATACAAAATTTGGGCATTCATCCTTTCCGATGGAGGCATAATCCTTCATTGCATGTATGGACCATATCTTCTTTATCCATTTGTCTGTTGAAGGGCGTCTTGTTTCTTTCCATAGTTTGGCAACTGTGGCCATTGCTGCTATGACGATTGGGGCACAGGTGGCCCTTCTTTTCACTACATCTGTATCTTTGGGGTAAATACCCAGTAGTACAATTACTGGGTCATAGGGTAGCTCTATATTTAATTTCTTAAGGAATCTCCACATTGTTTTCCAAATCTCCAACTTGCATCCCCACCAACACTGTCAGAGGGTTCCCCTTTCTCCACATCCACTCCAACACTTGCTGTTTACTGTCTTGTTAATTTTGGCCATTCTAACTGGTGTAAGCTGGTACCTCAATGTGGTTTTGATTTGAATCTCCCTGATGGCTAATGATGATGAACATGTTTTCATGTGTCTCTTAGCCATTCGTATGTCTTCTTTGGAGAAGTGTCTGTTCATGTCTTCTGCCCATGTTTTGATGTGATTATCTGTTTTGTGTGTGTTGAGTTTGAGGAGTTCTTTATAGACCTTGGATATCAGCTTTTTGTCTGTAATGTCATTTGCAAATATCTTCTCCCTTTCCGTGGGTTGCCTCTTTGTTTTGTTGACGGTTTCCTTTGCTGGCCAGAAGCTTTTGATCTTGATGAAGTCCCAAAAGTCCATTTTGCTTTTGTTTCCTTTGCCTTCGGAGACTTATCTTGAAAGAAGGTGCTGGGGTGCCTGGGTGGCTCAGTGGGTTAAGCCTCTGCCTTCAGCTTAAGTCATGATCCCAGGGTCCTGGGATCGAGGCCCACATCGGGCTCTCTGCTCAGCAGGGAGCCTGCCTCCCCCCCTCTCTCTGCCTGCCTCTCTGCCTCCTTGTGATCTCTGTCTGTCAAATAAATAGATAAAATCTTAAAAAAAGAAAGAAGGAAGGAAGGAAAGAAGGAAAGAAAGAAAGAAAGAAAGAAAGAAAGAAAGAAAGAAAGAAAGAAAGAAAGAAAGAAAAGAAAAAAGAAAAGATAGAAAGAAGGTGCTGTGGTTGATGTCAAAGAGGTTATTGCCTATGTTCTCCTCTAGGATGTTGATAGATTCCTGCCTCACATTAAGGTCTTTTATCCATTTCAAATTTATCTTCTTATATGGTGTAAGAGAATGGTTGAGTTTCATTCTTTTACACATAGGTCTCCAATTTTCCCAGCAGCATTTATTGAAGAAACTGTCTTTTTTCCACTGTATATTTTTTCCTGCTTTGTCAAAGATTAGTTGACCATAGAATTGAGGGTCCATATCTGGGCTCTCTACTCTGTTTCACCGGTCTATGTGCCTGTTTTTGTGCCAGTACCATGCTGTCTTGGTGATCACAGCTTTGTAGTAAAGCTTGAAATCAGGCAACGTGATGCCCCCAGTTTTGTTTTTCTTTTTCAACATTTCCTTAACAATTCAGGATCTCTTCTCTTTCCATACAAATTTTAGGATTGTTTGTTCCAGCTCTTTGAAAAATGCTGGTGGAATTTTGATCGGGATGGCATTGACATTTTAACAATGTTTATTCTTCCAATCCATGATCATGGAATGCTCTTCCATCTTTTTGTGCCTTCCTCGATTTCTTTGTTTTTTTAAAGGTAATTTTTTTAAAGATTTTATTTATTTATTCGACAGACAGAGATCAAAAGTAGGCAGAGAGGCAGGCAGAGAGAGAGAGGGGAGGAAGCAGGCTCCCCACAGAGCAGAGAGCCCAATGTGGGGCTTGATCCCAGGACCCTGGGAGCATGACCTGAGCCGAAGGCAGAGGTTTTAACCCACTGAGCCACACAGGCACCCCTCTTCTTCAATTTCTTTCATGAGTGTTCTGTAGTTCCTTGAGTACAGGTCCTTTACCTCTTTGGTTAGGATTATTCCCAGGTATCTTATGGTTCTTGGGGCTATAGTAAATTGAATTGATTCTCTCATTTCCCTTTCTATATTTCCATTGTTAGTGTATAAAAAACCAACTGATTTCTGTACATTGATTTTATATTCTGTCACATTACTGAAGTGCTGTATGAGTTCTAGTAGTTTGAGGGTGGAGTCTTTGGGTTTTCCATATAAAGTATCATGTCATCTGCGAAGAGAGAGAGTTTGACTTCTTCTTTGCCAATTTGAATACCTTTTATTTCTTTTTGTTTTCTGATTGCTGTTGCTAGGACTTTTAGTACTATGTTGAACAAGAGTGGTGAGAGTGGGCATCCTTGTCGTGTTCTTGATCTCAAAGGGAAGACTGCCAGCTTTTCCCCATTGAAGATTATATTTGATGGGTTTTTCTTAATAGATTTTATGAAGTTGAGGGATGTTCCCTCTATCCCTATACATTGAATCGTTTTAATCAGGAACAGATGTTGTATCTTGTCAAATGCTTTTTCTGCATCAATTGAGAGGACTATGTGGTTCTTCTCTCTTCTCTTCTTGATTGGTTCTGTCACATTGATTGATTTGCGAATGTTGGACCACCCTTGCCTCCCAGGGATAAATCCCAGCTGGTCATGGTGGATAATCTTTTTAATGTACGGTTGGATCTTATTATCTTGGATCTTGTTGAGAATCTTGGCATCTGTATTCATCAGAAATATTGTTCTGAAATTCTCCTTTTTGGTGGAGTCTTTGCCTGGTTTGGGGATCAGATAATGCTGGCTTCATAAATGAGTCTGGAAGTTTTCCTTCTGTTTCTGTTTTTTGAAACAGCTTCAGGAGAATAGGTATTATTTCTTCTTTGAATATTTGGTAGAGTTCTCCAGGGAATCTGTCAGGTACTAGGCTCTTGTTTTGGGGAGGTTTTTGATCTCTACTTCAATTTCATTACTAGATATTGGTCTATTCAGGTTGTCAATTTCTTCCTGATTCAGTTTTGGAAGTTCATAGGTTCCCAGAATGCATCCATTTTGTCTCGTTTGCTTAACGTATTGGCACATAACTTCTGATAATAATTTCTGGTGATTATTTCTATGTCCTTGGTGTTAGTCACATCTCTCCCTTTACATTCATAATTTTATTAATTTGGGTCCTCTATCTTTTCTTTTGGATTAGTTTGGCCAGTGGTTTATTGATCTTATTGATTCTTTCAAAAAACCAGCTTCTGGTTTCATTGATGTGTTCTACTCTATCTCTAGTTTCTATCTCATTGATCTCTGCTCTGATCTTGATTATTTCCCTTCTTGTGTATGGGGTTGGCTTAATTTGTTGTTGATTTTCCAGTTCTTTTAGGTGTAAAGAGAGCTGGTGTATTCTGGATTTTTCAATTTTTTGGAGGGAGGCTTGGATGGCTATGTATTTTTCCCCTTAGGACTGCCTTTGCTGTATCCCATAGGTTTTGGACTGAAGTGTCTTCATTCTCATTGGTTTTCATGAATTGTTTAAGTTCTTCTTTGATTTCCTGGTTGATCCAAATGTTCTTAAGCAGGGTAGTCTTTAGCTTCCGAGTGTTTGAATTCCTTCCAAACTTTTTCTTGTGGTTGAGTTCCAGTTTCAAAACATTGTGGTCTGAGAGTATGCAGGGAATAATCTCAATCTTTTCATATCAGTTCTTCCGAGTGTTTGAATTCCTTCCAAACTTTTTCTTGTGGTTGAGTTCCAGTTTCAAAACATTGTGGTCTGAGAGTATGCAGGAAATAATCTCAATCTTTTCATATCAGTTGAGCTCCAGTTTGTGACCCTGTATGTGGTCTATTGTGGAGAAACTTCCATGTGCAATCAAGAATGAGTATTCTATTGCTTTAGCTTGGAATGTTCTGTATATATCTATGAGGTCCATCTGGTCCAGTGTGTTGTTCAATGCTCTTGTTTATTGATTTTTTGCTTGGATGATCTATTACTGAGAGCAGTATGTTAGGATCCTCTACCATTAATGTATTCATATCAATATGACTCTTTATCTTGATTAACAGTTGTCTTATATAGTTGCTGCTTCTGTATTGGGGGCATAAATATTTACAATTCTTAGATCTTCTTGGTGGATAGACCCTTTAAAATTGATGTAGTGTCCTTTATCTCTGACTATAGTCTTTAGTTTAAAATCTAATTTATCTGATACGAGAATTGCTATCCAGCTTTCTTTTGAGGCCCATTGGCATGAAAGCTGCTTCCCCATCCCTTCACTTTCAAAAGTCTGGATGTATCCTAGGGTTTCAAATAGGTCTCTTGTAGACAACATATGGATTGGTCCTGTCATTTTATCCAGTCTGCAACCCTGTGTGGTTTTATGGGAGTTAAGGCCATTCACATTGAGAGTGATTATTGAAAGACATGTTGTTATTGACATCATGTTGCCTGTGAAGTCCTTGTTTCCATAAATTGTCTCTGTAAATTTCTGTTCTATGACCCTCTTGGGTTCATTCTTCTTTTATAGAACCATCTTAATATTTCTTGTATTGCCAGTTTGGTGGTTACATACTGTTTTGAACCTTGCTGGTCGTGAAAGCTCTTATATCTCCATCCATTTTGAATGACAGCCTTGCTGGATAAAGTATTATTGGCTGCATATTCCTCTCATTTAGTGCCCTGAATATGCCTTGCCTGGCCTTTCTGGCTTGCCAGGTTTCTGTGGACAGGTCTGACATTATTCTGATGATCCTTCCTCTGTATATAAGAAATCTCTTCCCCCTAGCTGCCCTTAGTACCTCTTGTCTGAAATTATGACTCATGAATTTCACAATTAAGTGTGTGGAGGTCTTTCTAGACTCGTTGATGTTGGGGGTGTTATTTCTGCCTCTAGGACAGGAACACTTGCTCCATTTCCCAGATTAGGAAAATTTTTATTCAGAATTTGTTCAACTGTGTCTTCTAGTCTTCTTTCTCCACCCCTTCAGGGATCCCAATAATTCTGACGGTGGAATGTCTCATAGCACCATTTATTTCCCTTTCTGTTTTTGCCAGGCCTCTTCCTGATCCTTCTTTTCTATGAGTTTGTCTTTTCGATCACTAATTCAATCTTCTTCTTTGGTTACCCTAGCTATTTGAGTATTTAGATTAGATTGGATCTCATTGATAGCATTTTTAACTTCTTCTGGGTGGCTTTCACTTCTGCCCTAATAGATTCCATTTGTCACTAATGTTTTTCTCCAACCTAACCATTGCCTGGATAATTATTACCCTGAATTCCCTTTCTGACATACTGTTTATGTCCATATCCAATAGTTCTGATGTAAAGGGCACAGTCTCTGAATTTTTCCTCTATTGGGCATTCCTCCTCCTAGTCTTTTTCGTGAGAGGTGGTTGAGGGGATGTGTAGCTGAATATATCAACAGTGATCCAGGCAAGGTACACCCTGGAATACTTCTGAGCAATTGGAAGTCACCACCAAAAAGAAAGAGAAAAAGGAAAAAAAGAGAGTAAAAGAGAGACAGAAAAAAAAAAAAAAAAAAGAAAGAGAGAGAGAGAAGACCCAGCCAGAATGGGTCCCAAAGGTAAGATTTATAAGGTATATAAACAAAAACAGATAAACAAAAAGACCAACAAAAATAAATAAGAAAAGAAAAAAGAACCCAGCCAAAATGAACCCCAAGTATAAGATTTATATAATATCAGAACAAAAACAAACACACAGAAACACTGACAGAAGAAAAAGATGAGAGGATGGTTATAAATCCTCAGTGAGGGCGAGGAAGGTTATTTTTATTCTTCCTGGGTGTATCTTAGTATCTTTGTTAATGGACTCAACTTTACAGAGATAAAGGGAGATTAAAACTGGTTTATAGTCTTTGGCTTAAAATCTAATTGATCTGATATAAGGATTGCCACCCCAGCTTTCTTCTGATATCCATTGGCATGGTAAATTGTTTTCCACCCCCTCACTTTCAATCTGGAGGTGTCTTCGGGTCTAAAATGAGTTTCTTGTAGGCAGCATATTGATGGGTTTTGTTTTTTTATCCATTCTGAAACCCTGTGTCTTTTGATTGGGGCGTTTAGCTCATTTACATTCAGGGTAACTATTGAGAGTTATGAATTTAGTGCCATTGTATTGCCTGTAAGGTGATTGTTACTGTATATTGTCTCTGTTCCTTTCTGATCTAATACTTTTAGGGTCTCTCTTTGCTTAGAGGACCCCTTTCAATATTTCCTGTAGAGCTGGTTTGGTGTTTGCAAATTCTTTCAGTTTTTGTTTGTCCTGGAAGCTTTTAATCTCTCCTTCTATTTTCAATGATAACCTAGCTGGATATAATATTCTTGGCTGCATGTTTTTCTCGTTTAGTGCTCTGAATATATCATGCCAGTTCTTTCTGGCCTGCCAGGTCGCTGTGGATAAGTCTGCTGCCAATCTAATACTTTTTCCATTGTATGTTACAGACTTCTTGTCCTGGGCTGCATTCAGGATTTTCTCTTTGTCGCTAAGACTTGTAAATTTTACTTTTAAATGTCGGGGTGTGGACCTATTTCTATTGATTTTCAGGGGGAATCTCTGCACCTCCTGGATTTTGATGCTTGTTCCCTTTGCTATATTGGGGAAATTTTCTATGATAATTCTCTCCAATATACCTTCTGCTCCTATTTCTCTTTCTTCTTCTTCTGGAATCCCAATTATTCTAATGTTGTTTCATCTTATGATAGCACTTATCTCTCGAATTCTCCCCTCGTGGTCCAGTAGTTGTTTGTCTCTCTTTTGCTCAGCTTCTTTATTCTCTGTCATTTGGTCTTCTATATCACTAATTCTTTCTTCTGCCCCATTTATCCTAGCAGTAAGAGCCTCCATGTTTGATTGCACCTCATTAATAGCTTTTTTTATTTCAACTTGTTTAGATTTTAGTTCTTTTATTTCTCCAGAAAGGGCTTTTGTTTCTCCGGACAGGGATTCTCTAATACCTTCCATGCCTTTTTCGATCCCGGCTAGAACCTTGAGAATAATCATCCTGAATTCTAGATCTGACATATTACCAATGTCTGTATTGATTAGGTCTCTAGCCTTCGGTACTGCCTCCTGTTCTTTTCAATTAGATTTTAAGCCAAAGACTATAATAAGAGATGAGGAAGGACACTATATCACCCTCAAAGGGTCTGTCCAACAAGAAGATCTTACAGTTTTAAATATCTATGCCCCTAACATGGGAGCAGCCAACTATATAAACCAATTAATAACAAAATCAAAGAAACACATTGACAATAATACAATAATAGTAGGGGACTTTAACACTCCCCTCACTGAAATGGATAGATCATCCAAGCAAAAGATCAACAAGGAAATAAAGGTCCTAAATGACACACTGGAGCAGACGGACATCACAGATATATTCAGAACATTCCATCCCAAAGCAACAGAATACACATTCTTCTCTAGTGCCCATGGAACATTCTCCAGAATAGATCACATCCTGGGTCATAAATCAGGTCTCAACTGGTATCAAGAGATTGGGATCATTCCCTGCATATTTTCAGACCACAATGCTCTGAAGCTAGAACTCAATCACAAGAGAAAATTTGGGAGGAGCCCAAATACATGGAGACTCAACAGCATCCTTCTAAAAAATGAATGGGTCAACCAGGAAATTAACAAAGAATTGAAAAAAAAAACATGGAAACAAATGATAATGAAAACACAACGGTCCAAAATCTGTGGGACACAGCAAAGGCAGTCCTGAGAGGAAAATATATAGTGATACAAGCCTTTCTCAAGAAACAAGAAAGGTCTCAAATACACAACCTAACCCTACACCTAAAGGAGCTCGAGAAAGAAAAACAAAGAAAGCCTAAACTAAACTAAACTTCTCCTGCTAAGAAAGCAGGAGAAGAGAAATAATAAAGATCAAAGCAGAAATCAATGAAATAGAAACCAAAAAAACAATAGAACAAATCAATGAAACTAGGAGCTGGTTCTTTGAAAGAATTAATAAGATTAATAAACCCCTGGCCAGACTTATCCAAAAGAAAAGAGAAAGGACCCAAATAAATAAAATCATGAATGAAAGAGGAGAGATCACAACCAACACCAAAGAAATACAAACAATCAGAAGAACATATTATGAGCAACTCTATGCCAACAAATTCGACAATCTGGAAGAAATGGATGCTTTCCTAGAGACATATCAACTGCCAAAACTGAACCAGGAAGAAATAGAAAACCTGAATAGGCCCATCACCAGTAAGGAGATTGAAACAGTCATCAAAAATCTCCAAACAATCAAATGCCCAGGGCCAGACTGCTTTCCAGGGGAATTCTACCAAACATTTAAAGAAGAATTAATTCCTATTCTCTTAAAACTGTTCCATAAAATAGAAATGGAAGGAAAACTTCCAAACTCATTTTATGAGGCCAGCATCATCTTGATCCCAAAACCAGACAAGGATCCCATCAAAAAAGAGAATTACAGGCCAATATCCTTGATGAACACAGTTGCAAAAATTCTCACCAAAATACTAGCCAATAGGATCCAACAGTACATTAAAAGGATTATTCACGGGACGCCTGGGTGGCTCAGTTGGTTAAGCGGCTGCCTTCGGCTCAGGTCATGATCCCAGCGTCCTGGGATCGAGTCCCGCATCGGGCTCCTTGCTTGGCGGGGAGCCTGCTTCTCCCTCTGCCTCTGCCTGCCTCTCTGTCTGCCTGTGCTTGCGCGCTCTCTCTCTCTAACAAATAGGTGAATAAAATCTTAAAAAAAAAAAAAAAAAAAAAAAAAAAAGGATTATTCACCACGACCAAGTGGGATTTATTCCAGGGAAGCAAGTTTGGTTCAACATCCACAAATCAATCAATGTGATACAATACATTGACAAAAGAAAGAACAAGAACCATATGATATTCTCAATAGATGCTGGAAAAGCATTTGACAAAGTGCAACATCCCTTCCTAATCAAAACTCTTCAAAGTGTAGGGATAGAGGGCACATACCTCAATATTATCAAAGCCCTCTGTGAACAACCCACCGCAAATATCATTCTCAATGGAGAAAAACTGAGAGCTTTTCTGCTAAGGTCAGGAACATAGCAGGGATGTCCGTTATCACCACTGCTATTCAACATAGTACTAGAAGTTCTAGCCTCAGCAATCAGACAACAAAAAGAAATTAAAGGCATCCAAATTGGCAAAGGAGAAGTCAAACTATTACTTTTTGCAGATATGATACTATATATGGAAAACTCAAAAGGCTCCACTCCAAAACTGCTAGAGTTTGTACAGGAATTCAGTAACGTTTTAGGATATAAAATCAATGCATAGAAATCAGTTGCATTTCTTTACACCAACAACAAGACAGAAGAAAGAGAAATTAAGGAGTCAATCCCATTTACAATTACACCCAAAACCATAAGATACCTAGGAATAAACCTAACGAAGAGGCAAAGAATCTATACTCAGAAAACTATAAAGTACTCATGAAAGAAATTGAGGAAGACACAAAGAAATGGAAAAATGTTCCATGCTCATGGATTGGAAGAATAAATATTGTGAAAATGTCTACGCTACCCAAAGCTATCTACACATTTAATGCAATGCCTATCAAAATCCCATCCAATTTTTTCAAAGAAATGGAACAAATAATCCTAAAATTTATATGGAACCAGAAAAGACCTCGAATAACCAAAGGAATATTGAAAAGAAAGTCAAAGTTGGTGGCATCACAGTTCCAGACTTCAAGCTCTATTACAAAGCCATCATCATCAAGACAGTATGGTACTGGCACAAAAACAGACACATAGATCAATGGGACAAAATAGAGAGCCCAGAAATAGACCCTCAACTCTATGGTCAACTAATCTTCGACAAAGCAGGAAAGAATATCCAATGGAAAAAAGACAGCCTCTTCAACAAATGGTGTTGAGAAAATTGGACAGCCACATGCAGAAAAATGAAATTGGACCATTTCCTTACATCACACACGAAAATAGACTCAAAATGGATGGAAGACCTCAATGTGAGAAAGGAATCCATCAAAATCCTTGAGGAGAACACAGGCATCAACCTGTGTGTTTGAGGGAATTTCTACAGATATTATCATGACTGAATCAAAATGTTCTATTTTTTTTTTAATTTACTGTAGCACAACTCATTACAGTATCTCTCTCTAGTTCATGCTACTTTCCTAACCTCTTTGTTACATTTTTCTTCTATTATCATGGTTTTATTCTGTCTTATTTTACTTCCTTCTTTGAACGTACATTTCAAAAGAATGGAAATCCTTAATGGTCTTTAACTGATTCTTTTTCTTCAAGTGGTATTGCAATTTGTCTTTGGTGTTGGCATTAGATGGAATCATATGGTACAATAACCAGACTCTGAAGCCCCACTAGTGCTGATCTGTACAAAAATGCAAGATTTCAAGTGGACACACTTACATGAGCTGGTGTGAATGGATTTTAAACTTGGTCCTTTGTTACCTGTTTGCTTTAGAAATGGTGTTCCATCTCCCTAATCATCTCAAAATATATTTTCTTTGTTTATTTACACTTAGGTGACACTTTTAAATTTTTGATACAAAAAATGCATATCACAAATAAGTACCTCATTAAAAAGACTAATGTATGAATAAACTTTCATAGAAACTATTTTCTTACATAAAATTGGAAGACTCTAACATATTTTTAGGATATAAGAAAAGAGAAATCCTCAACCCTAAAAATAATACTATAGAGGATCTTTTCGAAAAGACAGTTCCATTTCATTGAGGCCTAAATAGTGTTCAAATTCACTTCTCAAGAAGCAGTGTATGCCCCATGACACTATTTGTCATCTGGTGTCTCACCAATAGGTTAAATAAAGTGTTCCAGAGATTAATTTTCTACTTTATAATATAAAATTAATTTTCTATTATGTAATATAATACTTTACCTCTTAAGTAATTAATGTATTTTATTTCATTAAAAGCAGTACCTACATAATATACATAAATATGATCAAATATTGTCAGTGCTAATCAGGAAACAAGTAGTATGAAATATATCAAATGGTTATGAGTAGAAACAATATTTCTATATGGTTTTGGGAAAGTGTTTTGAAATTGCGCTTGATGTGTGTGTGTGTCTAAAATGCTGATCTGTCACCTCATTTTAAATTAAATCATTGTGATGAATTGGTGGGGATAAGTGGATAAGGTTTGCTTGGGACTGTTTCTAGTTCTTAATTTCTGTTAGGTATAGAGGCAAACTTACCCAGAAAAAAAAAGTGAAAATGAAACTAAAAAATGAAATGAAAGAAGAAACATAAGGCTGAATGTCCCCCACCCCTCTAAAATTGCAGCATTATCTTCATACATTTCATGGGCTAGTAAGGGTGAGAGATTGCTAATAAGGATTTGGGTTTCTAAGGCCTATTGTTGGACAGAAAGCTTGAGAGAGTGGAAAGCACAAAGGTAAATAAGAGAAAAGATCAAAGGGCAACATCATAGGAAAAACAGTCTAAAACAGTATTTATTATATATTATCAAGAATGACTTTGTATTTTTAAGGGGGAGACAATTGCAGTTTCAATATACTTGTTTAAATGCCTATTGTGTAAAAGTGCTATGCCAGGTGTTAACCATAATCTTAATATCTTTCACATTTAATTTCAATTGCTTTCATACATCTCATGCAAAACATAACAATGTAAACTTGAGAAGACGTCTTGTGTTCTTTTAGGCTATTAAAATAAATTATATTAGTGTTGTCAAATCAACTTCCACCCGCCTGCTGAAGAGAGACCATCATGTTTTATGAGATCTGTCCTCATAGCAGAGGTGTGCTCACTTTTTTTTTTTCTTTATAAACAAAGAGAAGGGGAATAGTTTGTTAGTTATCAGGGTTCCCATCTACCTTTTTTTTTCCTTTGCTTAGACAAGAAATGAAAATCTGCTCATGAAACAAGGAAATAACCACTTTTCAAGCATCTTTTTAAAAAATATTTTTCATTTATTTATTGGATAGAGAGAAAGCACAAGCAGAGGGAGGGGCAGAAGGAAAGGGAGAGTGAGAAGCAGACTCCCTGCTGAGCAGGGAGCCTGATAAGGGGGCTCAGTCCCAGGACCCCCAAGATCATGCCCTGTTCCGAAGGCAGACACCTAACCGACTGAGCCACTCAGGTGTCCCCCCAAGCATCTTTTAATATGTCTCTGTACTTCTCTCCCAATTTTCTTCCTGGTGGCTTAATTTAGAATTTTTTTTTAATTCAGTTAAAATTTTTAATTAAAACTATTTTTAAGGAAAGTTGAAACAATGATTACATCACTACTAATTCCATTATCATTCTTTGCAAACCACAAACACATGGGCACGTGTTCATTAAATAATATCTAATGTAAGTTCAGATATGAAAACTGTGAAAGAGAGAGTCCTTTCCTAGATGCTAAGGACTTAGGAAATTTCATGTGTAACAGTCTTAACTAGCATAATATGTGCAGAAATTTTACATTTAGGGACTAATTAGTAAAAATGAGCTAGCACAAATGTGTATGTTAGGAAAATAGTATGTTCTTATTTTAAAGTTTGAGTAGATCTATAATTTTAAATTCTATTCATGGGATTAGCAATCTGATTTGTCATATAATTTTGATTGTTTTCTCTAGACAATTAATTAAAAAAAAAAGAAATCTCCCAAAACAAAGTTTGAATGTCTGCTCATCTGAGTTCTTAAAAGTGGAAATGGATTAGAATTGTAGTATCATTAGCAGCAGAAGGGTCCGAAACAATAATTTTGAAATTACTCTTCTTATATGGGAGAATTGCAAGACAAGTCATAAATTAACAAATCTGCCTTTGTTTAAATTAATTGGAGTTATTAATGGTGAATATACTGGTATTTACTTTAAGCACCACAAACATGTCTTGGATTATGAATCAGGAGACTTAGATTCTATCGGTGATCAGTTCTGTGACTTCGTGTGTTTTACATAAGATATCTTGCAACCCAGTTTCCTCATCCCTTATATCAAACACTGTCAGTGCTCCACCCAGATCAGATCACCTTGAATCCTTTTATTGTTTCTGTGTGCTCCTTCCCCAACATCTGTGTTCTTTTGCTTCTAATAACCTGTACTTTTGCTACTCTTTATAAGACAGGGCATGTTTTGCTAAAAAATGTGGGGCCAAAAGTATATAGGAATTTATGTGGCCCTGCAGCAGACAGACTGCCTTGTGCAGAAGTACAAGGGCACAGTCCCTTTCTTCCTGAATAAAATAAACTCTAAGATGTTATTTATATAGCAGAGCTCCTCTTCATGATTAGTCTGAGGCTAGGACTTTGATTGAAATCACACCCATGTTTGACTTCTTCCCTTTCTCGGTTTTCCTATTTCCTTACTCATCTGAGTGTGTTTCCTTAATGCATCACTTGCTACACATCCTCATCTGAGACTCTTCAGAACACAATCTAAGACACCTATAAAATCCGATGCTAGACTGAAGCCCTCTTCCCCTCTAATACTCTCTGACTGAAATTATAGTAAATATATGAATATTTGTATATTTGTCAACCATAATAGTATGTCATACTCATTTCTAGAGAACGAAGAGCAGTAAAAGCAACATCTTTTAATTCGATTTCTGTGTTATAGAAAAGCTGAAATGATACTTGTATCTACCATGATATTCATAAAAATTAAAAGGTCATGTTATTTTGGTAGGGTGCCTGTTGACATAAAACTCTTATTTGGATTCTTCTGAGATTAGAGAAGACAGAAATTATGTATGTAATTACCCAGGGTTGACACTAAATTACCTGAAGTTGAGGGTAAAGAGATTTTCTTTGTAGTTTTCACCTGGTGGTCCTCAGGAAGCAAGAAAATAATGATGAGCCGTTGTCAGTAGCTTTTTAGATTTTGTGTTGTATGGTTTTTGTTTCTTTAAAGAAGAGAAAGAACCGCAAGCAATTTGTGATCAGAGAAAAGTCTCAATTGACAAGAATGCAAAGACACAGTAGGTGTGTGTACTCAGAGTTATCATCCAAATAAAATGCGGAAACATAAAAGCTGCACTCTAGTTAGGCTTCATAAATGAGGGCAAATGCTCAGAAATAAGCAGGGCTATTTAGCAGTCTAAGTATGTATACTCCTGTATGTATGTATACTTCTGTAATCCTGATGTTGGAAAATGAAAGAAAAGTATATCTGTAATTTAGAGACCACACATTTAAATAATATGTTAGGTGTAGAGCATTCTCATTATCTTTTTCAGCATCCTTTTTTTTTAGGTTTAGCTGAGTGTTCTGGCTAATGCAATGTTTATGATGAGTTGTGTAATTATGACCTGTAGTTTCTATTTATTTCCTTATAACTGACATTTTATTAAGCTCTTTCTTTTCATATATTATCTAATTCATTCTTGCAACAACCCTGTGATGTAGGTTTTACTAGCTACATTTTGATTTGAAGAGTTAAATTCATTATTAAGCAGTTTTTCCTTATGTTTAGCACCTAACTATATGGCATTCCACTAGTTTTTGGTAATCAGTAGTAAAGAATGTAGGCATGGTCTTTGTTTTCATGTGGCTTACAGTTTAGGGAATAGAATTGCCCACATAAAGAACAGTGAATTTGAATTTAAGCAGATCTTTCATATGGTAAAGCTCACAGTCTTTACACTATTCTATAGTTTTTGACAAAAGAGTAATTGAAGTTCTACAAAAGACTGCTAATATCTTTTTACCTGATGAACCCATAATAGTTAAAACTATCCATTTATGGCTTTAAGATGTCTCATTTTTCTCTTGGATCAGAATGTGATTGAAATATTAGATAGGAATGCTAGTGGGAAATTAATGCACCATGTTCATTTTGCAACTTAAACATTGTGTGCAAAGTCCAGGTATTTGCCTGGGTGTCACAAATAGGAAGAAAGACAACTAGAACACAGTTCATTTCCAGTCCAGTGCTTATTAGGTTGTGGCTCACATGGATTGAATGTATTTGTTTGCCTTTTATGAGATAATGAGATCCAGATATCTCTCTCTGCCTTTGATCTTTATCCAAGACAAACTGGGTAATTTTTGGTTCTCAGTTGCAAGAAACATTTATTTTATGGATTTTCTTGGCATAAATATTTTCCCTTCAAACACTGCTTTTTAAGAAGATATAGAGCTTGTGTTATTTTATTTGTATTATAATGATCCTACTATCATGTTCCTTTCTTTGTAACACACTTAGGTAGAGTGATTTCTGCAACAAAGCATGGCATCTTTGAGTGAGCCCCGAACTCTAGAGAACTTCTAGAGAAGGTTCTAGAGAACCTTTGATCTTGGTTCTGTCCTTTATATATTTGTGTGATAAATCTTTAGAAAATTATTTAATCCCTTAGTGGGTCTTTTTGCATTAAAAAATGAAGATAACATCTACATAACCAGTTATTGTGAAGAATTGAAATGAGGTAATGCATGTAAAGATTATAATAAAAGTAAGGAAACAACTTAATTTCTTAAATGGTAGAGTATGTGGTATACAGTAAAAACTTCATGGTTAGTAGTGATTATATGTGAAATTAAGAAAAATAATGATGTGTGTGGTTCCCTATGTTATGCAAGTTAGGTAGAGAATAACTATAGTTTGACTAGAGAGGTTAGAAATTTTCAGTGTTTATGGTTTGCCATTACCTACCAGAGTTCAAAAGCATTGATAATACCACATGCATATTTTAATAGTTTGTTTTACAGAACAATATACTCAAACTCAATATAGTATCAGTTTTTAACTTCCTCAGGTACCTTGTTTTAATTGATTGTTTGCATCCCTAACTGCTAAAAAAATTCTTCTTTATAACTAGAAATTTTTAAGAAATTGTTATACATAGAGTGTAAGTGAAGAATGGGATACAGAAGACAAAGTCTGGGGCTGATTTTTCTAAACAGGTAAAAAAGTAGACGTGTATTTAGATTTATATGTACTTTGAATTGAAATGGGATACAATCTACCTTTTTTTCTGGCTTCTTTCTATCATTCTGCATAAGTTATGATAATTATCATAATTATGCTATATTATCATTTTATTTTTAGAATTAATTTGTTTTTTTTTAAGATTTTATTTATTTATTTATTTTTGTCAGAGAGAGAGAGCATAAGCAGGGGGAGAGGCAGGCAGGGAGGGAGGAGGAAGAGGCAGGGAGGAGGAGCTGTCTTCTTGCTGAGCAAGGAGCCCAACACTAGACTCAGTCCTAGGACCCTGGGGTCATGACCTGAGCCAAAGGCAGACACCCAACCAACTAAGCCATCCAAGCACCCCTATATTATCATTTTAAATTACTTTTCTTATTTATTGTATGGCTATTACAAAATTGACACAAACTTGTTTTCAGATTGCCCTCACCCAAAAATTAATCTATTGTTTTCATATACAGAGAAAAAAAAGTACCCGTTTTCTGACACATCAGTATACTATTAGCAATCTTCTAAAAAATTGGCAACATAAGTTATGGAAAAATGTATCTTCTTGTCAGTTTAATTGCAGAGAGATTGATGATTCTCAGGTTTATTACTCATTGTAGTTCCTCTTTTATGAATTGCCTTATCCATGTTTTCTATTAATTTGGTTATATTGTTTGGGAAATTATTTTATTGTTTTATAAAGCTGTTTGTGTCATTTCTAATATTTTTTAGGCAATTTGATTTTTAATTATGTTATATTATTTCAAATATGACTTTTAAATTAGTCACGTAATTCGTGGTTTCTACCATTGGACTAATGCATTAAAGATACTATTAAAACAGTCACTTACATTTCATCCTAGCAATTATGAGTTATTTCTACATAAAAACCTTTATTCTTTTTTTGGTAAATTTCTATATTAGCTTTTATTTATTTTTTATTTTTTATGTAAATTCAGTTTAGTTAACATTAGTGTATTATTAGTTTCAAGGGTAGAATTTTGTGATTCATCAGTTGCAAATAACACCCAGTGCTCATTACATCAAGTTGCCCTCCTTAATGCCCATCACCCAATTTTCCCATCCTCCCACCCATCTCCCCGACAGCAACCTTCAGTTTGTTTCCTATAGTTAAGAGGCTCTTATAGTTTGCCTCCCTCTCTGTTTTCATCTTATTTTCCTTTTTTTCCTTCTCTTCCCCTACATTCACTTTTTTTTCCTTAAATTCCACATGTGAGTGAAATTGCATGGTATTTGTCTTTGTCAGACTGACTTATTTCATGTAGCCTACTACTGTCTAGTTCCATCCATGTCACTTCAAATGACAAGATTTCATTCTTTTGATGTTTGAGTAATATTCTCTTGAATATATATGCCACTTCTTCTTTATCTGTTCATCTGTCGATGAACATCTGGGCTCTTTCCATAGTTTGGCTGTTGTGGACGTTGCTGCTATAAACATTAGGTGCATGTGCCCTTTCAAATCATTATGTTTGTGTCCTTTGGATAAATACCTAGTAGTGCAATTGCTGGGTCATAGGGTAGCACTATTTTTAACTCTTTGAGGAACCTCCAAACTGTTTTCCAGAGTGGCTACACCTGTTTTCATTCCTACCAAGAGTAGTAAGAGTGTTTGTTTTTTTCTCCACATCCTTGTCAATCTCTGTTGTTTCCTGAGTTGTTAGTTTTAGCCATTCTGACAGGCATTGTGGTATCTCATTGTGATTTTGATTTGTATTTCCTTGATGCTGAGAGATGTTCAGCATTTTTCATGTGTCTCTTGGCCATTTGGATGTCTTCTTTGGAGAAATGTCTGTTCATGTCTTCTGTCCCCTTCTTGACTGGATTATTTGTTCTTTAGGTGTTGAGTTTGATAAGTTGTTTATAGATTTTGGACACTAGCTCTTTATCTGATATATCATTTACGAATATCTTCTCCCACTCCACAGGTTGCCTTTTGGTTTTGTTGATAATTTCCTTTGCTGTGCAAAAGCTTTTTATTTTGATGAAGTCGCAATAGTTCACTTTTGCTTTTGTTTCCCTTGCCTTTGGAGATATGTCTAGCAAGAAGTTGCTGTGGCTGAGGTCAAAGAGGTTGCTGCCTGTGTTCTCTGCTAGGATTTTAATGGATTCCTTCTTCATGTTTAGATCTTTCATCCATTTGGAGTCTATTTCTGTGTAGTATAGTATCAGTTCTTCTGCATGTGGCTGTCCAATTTTTTCCAACACCATTTGTTGAAGAGACGGTCTTTTTTCCCCCCGCCTCTTTGAATATTCTTTCCTGCTTTGTCAAAGATTAGTTGACCATAGAGTTGAGGGTCCATTTCTGGGTTCTCTGTTCTGTTCCATTGATCCATATGTATGTTTTTGTGCCAGTACCACTGTCTTGGCGATTACAGCTTTATAATACAGCTTGAAATCCAGAATTATGTTGCCTCCAGCTTTAGTTTTCTTTTTCAACACCCCTTTAATTACTTGGGTCTTTTCTGATTCCATACAAATTTTAGGGTTTGTTTGTTCCAGCACTGTGAAAAATGTCAATAGTATTTTGATAGGGATTGCATTGAATTGCTTTTGGTAGCATACATATTTTAACAGTACTTGTTCTTTTGATTCATGAGCATGGAAAGTTTTTCCATTTCTTTGTGTCTTCCTCAATTTCTTTCATAAGTGTTTTATAGTTTTCAGAGTACAGATCCTTTATCTCCTTGGTTAGTTTTATTTCTAGGTATCTTTTGTTTTTGGTGCAGTTGTAAATGGGATTGATTCTTTGATTTCTCTTTCTTCTGCCTCTTTGTTAGTGTACTGAAATGCAAATGACTTCGTGAATTAATTTTGTATCCTGTGACTTTGCTGAATTCCTTTTTTTGGTTCTAGTAATATTTTGTTGGAGTCTTTTGGATTTTCTACATGGAGAATCATGTCATCTGTGAAGTGTGAGCATTTGACTTCTTTGCTGCTTTGGGTGCATTTTATTTCTTTTTGTGGTGTGATTGCTGAGGCTAGGACTTCCAGTACTATGTTGAACAATAATGGTGAGAGTGGATATCCCTGTCATGTTCCTAAGGGGACAAGCTCTCAGTTTTTCCTTGTTGAAGATGATACTTACTATAGGTCTTTCATATATGGCTCTTATGATGTTGAGGTATGTTCCCTTTATACCTACAAAACAGAGGGTTTTTATTAAGAAGGAATGCTGTATTTTGTCAAATGGTTTTTCTGCATGTGTTGGGAGGATCATCTGGTTCTTGTCCTTTCTCTTATTAATGTGGTGTATCACATTGATCTGCAGAGGTTGAACTACCCTTGCAGCCCAGGAATAAATCCCACTTCGTCGTGGTGAATGGTCCTTTTAGTGTAATGTTGGATCCTACTAGCTAGTATTTTGGTGAGAATTTTGACATCCATGTTCATCAGGGATATTGGTCTGTAATTCTCCTTTTTAGTAGTGTCCTTGTCTGGTTTGGATATCAAGATAACACTGACCTCATAGAATGAATTTGGAAGTTTTCCTTCCCTTTCTATTTTTGCAACAGTTTCAGAAGAATAGGTATTAATTCTTCTTTAAATGTTTGGTAGAATTCCACTAGGAGGCCATCTGGCTCTAGACTCTTGGTTGTTGGGAGATTTTTGATCACTGATTCAATTTCCTTGCTGGATATGCATCTGTTCGGGTTTTCTATTTCTTCCTGTTTCAGTTTTGGTAGTTTATACATTTCTAAGAATGCATCCATTTCTTCCAGATTGCCTAATTTGTTGACATACAATTGCTCATAATATTCTCTTATAATTGTTCATATTTCTGGAGTGTTGGTTATGATCTCTTTGTTTTCATTCATGATTTTATTTGGATCCTTTCTCTTTTCTTTTTGATAAGTCTGGCTAGAGGTTTATTGATCTTGTTAATTTTTTCAAGGAACCAGCTCCTATTTTGTTGATCTGTTCCACTGTTGTTGTTTTTTTTTTCTCCCCTGTATCATTGATTTCTGCTCTAATCTTTATAATTTCTCTTCTCCTGTTTTATTTAGGCTTTATTTGCTATTCTTTTCCCAGCACCTTTAGGTGTAAGTTTCAGTTGTGTATTTGTGACCTTTCTTGCTTCATGAGGAAGGCCTGTATTGCTATATACTTCCCTCTTAGCACCACCTTTGCTGTATTCCAAAGATTTTGAACTGTTGCTTTCATTTTCCATTGCTTCCATGTATTTTTAAAATTCTTCTTTAATTTCCTGGTTGACTCATTCACTATTTAGTAAAATGTTATTTAATGGCCACATAGTTGTAGTCTTTCCAATTTTTTTTTTTCCTTTGGTTGACTTCAAGTTTCACAGTGTTGTGGTCTGAAAATACACATTTTATGATCTCAATCTTTTTGTAATGGTTGAGACCTGATTGTGACTCAGTATGTGATCTGTTCTGGATAATGTTCCATGTTCACTTAAAAAGAATGTGTATTCTGGTGCTTTAGGGTAAAATGCTGTGAATACATCTGTTAAGTCCATCTGGTCCAGTGTGTCATTCAAAGCCTTTTTGACCTTCTGCTTAAATGATCTGTCCATTGCTCTGAGTGGAGTGTTAAAATCCCCTCCTATTACTGTATTATTATCAGTGAGTTTCTTTAATTTTCTTATTAACTGTTTTATATATTTGGCTGCTTCCCAGTTAGGGGCATAAATATATAAAATTGTTAGATCTTCTTACTGGATAGACCCCTACATTATGATATAGTGTCCTTCTTCATCTTTTGTTTCACTCTTTGGTTTAAAATCTAGTTTGTCTAAGAAGTTTGGCTAGATTTTGGTTTAAAATCTAGTTTGTCTAAGAATGGCTATCCCAACTTTCCTTTGATGTCCATTAGCATGTTAAATGGTTCTCCACCCTCTCACTTTCTTTCTTTCTTTCCTTTTTTTTTTTTTTTTTTCCCCCATTACCCTCTCACTTTCAATCTGGAGGTGTCTTTGGGTCTAAAATGAGTCTCTTGTAAGCAGCATATCCATAGGTCTTGTTTTGTTTGTTTGTTTTTATCCATTCTGATACCCTATGTCTTTTGATTGGAGCATTTAGTCCATTTACATACATACATAACTATTGAAAGATATAAATTTTCTGCCATTGTATTACTTATAAAATCAGTGTTCCTGTAGATTGTCTCTGTTTCTTTCTGGTCTTTGTTGCTTTTGGTCTCTCTGTCCACTCAAAGGAACCCCTTTAATATTTCCTGCAGGGCTGGTTTAGTGTTCAGAAATTCCCTTAGTTTTTGTTTCTCCTGGAAACTTTAACTCTCGTATTCTGACTAACAACCTTGCTAGATAAAGTATTCTTCACTGCACATTTTTTTTTTTTCCCATTTAGCATGTTGAATATATGATAGAGTCCCTTCTGGCCTGCTAGGTCTCTGTAGACAGGTCTGCTGTCAGCCTTCTATGTCTATTCTTGTAGATTAAGGATCTCTTGTCCCTAGCTGTTTTCAAGACTTTCTCTTTATCTTTGTAATTTGTGAGCTTCACTATAATATGTTGAGGTGTTGACTTATTTTTGTTGGTTTTGAGGGGGATTCTCTGTGCCTCTTGGACTTGAATACCTGTTTCCTTACCCAGATTGGGAAGTTCTCAGCTATAATTTGTTCAAATAAACCTTCTGTCCCTCTTCCCTGCTCCTCATTTCTGGGACTACTATAATACAGATATTATTTCACTTTATGGAATCTCTGAGTTCTCTGATTTTACCTTCATGATCTAATAGTCTTTTTCCCCCTTTTTAAAAGATTTTATTTATGTACTTGTCAGAGAGAGCAAGAGAGAGCACACAAGCAGGGAGAGTCATGGGCAGAGGTAGAAGCGGGCTGCCTGCTGAGCAAAGAGCCTGAAGCATGACTTGATCCCAGGACCCTGGGATCATGATCTGAACCAAAGGCGGATATTTAAATGGCTGAGCCACCCAGATGTCCCTTTTCCTTCTCCTCAGCATCCTTATTTTCCACCATCCTATCTTCTACATCACTGATTGCTCTTCTAATTCATTCATCCTTATTTTTATGGTCTTCACGTGGGATGGCATCTCAGTGATATCATTTTTAATTTCAGCCAGACTAGATTTTAGTTCTTTTATTTCTATAGTAAGGGCTTCACTAGTGTATTCTATATGTTTTTCAAGCCCAGCTAGTATCTTTATAAGCATTTTTTAAAATTCTAGTTCATACATCTTACTTATATCCATATTGATTAAATCCCTGGGCATGTAGTATCTTTATAATCATTTTTTAAAATTCTAGTCCATACATCTTACTTATATCCATATTGATTGCATCCCTGGCCATGAGTATTACCTCCTTTTCTTTTTTCTGGGATGAATTTGTCTGTCCTGTCATTTTGTCCAGGAAAGTAAAGAAAGAAAGAGAAACAATACCACCACCACCAACAACAAAACAAAGACAAAAACAAAAAAAGAAAACAAACAAACAAAAAAATCAAAACCCTAGATATTGGGTGTGTTTTGGTCTGCTTGTTAAAAGACACTAGATCCCAAAATAGGAAAAAGAAAGAAAAAAAAAAAAAGAGAGAGAAGGAAGGAAGGAAAGAAAGAAAGAAAAAATACAAATACCTAGAATGCTATATACTGCTCTCTCCAAGAGCTGAAGCTTTGCAGTCCTCTGTGATCAGTAAACTTGGTGAGACTGAGTTGTTTGTGCTGGTCTTCTAGGGAAGAAGCCTGTTTTGCTGATTATCAGGTGGACTTGCCTTAGTGGAAATGGGCCTCCAGTGTGCAGAGGCAAAGTTCAATATAAGCAGTACTGGACTCCATTAGGTTGCTCCCTAAAGGGAGCACTAATGGACTGAATGAATATGGCTGCACCCACTCTCTAGTCCCAGAGCTGAAAATTCACACTCCCTACTCTGTGAGTGAGTACTCACAGAAAAACAATCAATCACACTTGTCTGCCCAGTTTCCCTCAGAACTCTGTATTCACCCAGCCTAGGATGGGTCATTTTTATCTCAGGCATGGGAATGTGTTTTCAAATCTCCAAATGTTTTGGACTCCTATGGTACAGACCTTGTGCTTTCCTCCCAGTAGTGTGTGTTGGGGGGTGGTCTCGCCATGCTTCTGCCTTTTGCTGGATCCCTCCCAGGAAAGCAGTTGCACAACTATGCAGTTGTTCACAGTTTATGGCAACACAGAGCAGAAAGCCAGCACCTAGACTCCCTGTTCTCAGCTAGCTCCCCGGCTCCTATGCCTGGGAAGTCTGCCACACTCAGGCACCACCAATGATCTTGTAACCCCTGGGATCCTAAAAGCATACTGTCACACATGGGATTCTGCCTTACTTCACCATATGAGCACCTTTAAGCCAGGCACCTCCCCCACTGTAGCAGACTTCTAAAAGTTCCTATTTTTGCTTTGTTGCTTAACCTCCTTAAGCAGGCTTTCTCCTTTCTGTAGTATCCCATGCTATATAACACCAGATTCATCTCTGTACCTCTTACCTTCCAAATGGTGTTCACTTTTCTACTTGCAGGCCGCATTTGTTTTCTCACATCCCCAATTGATTTCTCATGTATTCAGAATGATTTGATAATTGTCTAGTTGTAGTAGAGGGATGAAAAAAACCTAAGATCCCCCTTATTCCTACACCATCTTAACTCCTCCCCTAAAAACTTTTTTCTGTCTTGAATTTGTTTTGGTGAAATAGCTAAGATATTTTTTTTAAAATGGATTTCCAATCATTATATCATTTAGTAACTAATCCATTATTTTCTCCAACATATTTACATATGTAAATATATACACAAAAGTAGTTATGTGAATTTGGATAGCAAGTGTTACTCTTACTATTGTAATTTTATATATTTATGATTATTTATTTTCAATTTTTTTTCTATGAGTGTAAATTTAAGGATGCCTGGGTGGCTCTGTCAATGAAGCATCTGCCTTAGGCTCAGGTCATGATCCCAAGGTCCTGGGATTGAGTCCAGCAATGGTCTCCTTGCTCAGTGGGAGTCTGCTTCTCCCTCTGCCTTTTGCTTCCCTTGCTTGTGCTCTCTCTCTCTCTGACAAATAAATTAATAAAATCTTTTTTTTTTAAAGTTTGTGAATTTTTTTCACATGAACTTTAAAATTATTTTATCCACTTGAAAATAAAATTCAAATTTATTTAAAGACTAATTTGAGTAAGAATATGTAATGTAACTTCATTCTAATTAGATATTTATTAGTATCTCATGATAATCTATTAAGAAGAACACAGATTAATGTGTCATTGCTTGTAGGAGAATAATTTCAAAAATGTGATTATTGTTGTAATTCAAACTATGTTTTGATGTTCCCTATGCATCCCTTGCAGGTACTTGGGAAAATGTCACTGACCTAGAAAAGACAAGAAAGTAGAGAGGGTGTGTGTATGTGTACCTTTATATCCACAGATCTTCAACATGATTAATTCTGCTTTAATTGTTGTGCTTCCACACTATGTTTTATTTGAAGAAAGGTCCAAGTGCCTGGTGGTTCAGTTGGATCAAGCATCTGCCTTTGGCTCAAATCATGACCTTGGGGGTCCTGGGATGGAGTACCATATTGGACTCCCTGCTCACTGGGGAGTCTGCTTCTCATTCTCCCATTGCCCCTTGCCCTGCTCATGCTCTCTCTCTCGCAAATCAATAAAGTCTTTAAAAGAAAAAAAAAAAAGGGTCCATACGATTGATGAATGGAATTATAGACAAAAGAGAAGGCTCTAGGTATGTATTTCAGAACTTACACTTAGTTCCATTCTGTCCTTGGAATATTTTTAAAGCCAATGACTTATTAAATAAGTCAAAGGTAAAAATGTTCCATGATCATGGATTGGAAGAATAAATATTGTGAAAATGTCTATACTTCCTAAAGCAATCTACACATTTAATGCAATCCCTATCAAAATCCCATCCATTTTTTTCAAAGAAATGGAGCAAATAATCCTGAAATTTATAGGGAACCAGAAAAGACCTCGAATAGCCAAAGGAATATTAAAAAAGAAGCCAAAGTTGGTGGCTTCACAATTCCAGACTTCAAACTCTATTACAAAGCTGTCATCATCAAGACAGTATGGTATTGGCACAAAAACAGACACATAGATCAATGGAACAGAATAGAGATCCCAGAAATAGACCCTCAACTCTATGGTCAACTTGCCTTCGACAAGAGTTCCAATGGAACTCTTCAACAGTGTCCAATGGAAAAAAGACAGCCTCTTCAACAAACGGTGTTGGGAAAATTGGACAGCCACATGAAGAAAAATGAAACTGGACTATTTCCTTACACCACACACGAAAATAGACTCAAAATGGATGAAGGACCTCAACGTGAGAAAGGAATCCATCAAAATCCTTGAGGAGAACACAGGCAGCAACCTCTTCGACCTCAGCCACAGCACCTTCTAACTAGGAACATCGCCAAAGGCAAGGGAAGCAAGGGAAAAAATGAACTATTGGGATTTCATCAAGATCAAAAGCTTTTGCACAGCAAAGGAAACAGTTAACAAAATCAAAAGACAACTGACAGAATGGGAGAAGATATTTGCAAATGACATATCAGATAAAGGGCTAGTATCCAAAATCTATAAAGAGCTTAGCAAACTCAACACCCAAAGAACAAATAATCTAATCAAGAAATGGGCAGAGGACATGAACAGACATTTCTGCAAAGAGGACATCCAGATGGTCAACAGACACATGAAAAAGTCCTCCACATTTCTGGGCATCAGGGAAATACAAATCAAAACCACAATGAGATACCACCTCACACCAGTCAGAATGGCTAAAATGAACAAGTCAGGAAATGACAGATGCTGGCGAGGATGTGGAGAAAGGGGAACCCTCCTACTCTGTTGGTGGGAATGCAAGCTGGTGCAACCACTCTGGAAAACAGCATGGAGGTTCCTCAAAAAATTGAAAATAGAGCTACCTTATGACCCAGCAATTGCACTACTGGGTATTTACCCTAAAGATACAAACGTAGTGATCCGAAGGGGCATGTGTACCCGAATGTTTATAGCAGCAATGTCCACAATAGCCAAGTTATGGAAAGAACCTAGATGTCCATCAACAGATGAATGGATAAAGAAGAGGTGGCATATATATACAATGGAATACTATGCAGCCATCAAAAGAAATGAAATCTTGCCATTTGTGACGACATGGATGGAACTAGAGGGTATTAGGCTTAGCGAAATAAGTCAGTTGGAGAAAGACAACTATCATATGATCTCCCTGATATGAGGAAGTGAAGATGCAATGGGGGTGGGGGTTAAGGGGGTAGGAAAAGAATAAATGAAACAAGATGGGATCGGGAGGGAGACAAACCAAAAGAGACTCTTAATGTCACAAAACAAACTGAGGGTGGCTGGGGGTAGGGGGGTAGGGGGAGGGTGGTGGGGTTATGGACATCGTTAAGTGTATGTGCTATGGTGAATGCTGTGAAGTGTGTAAACCTGACGATTCACAGACCTGTACCCCTGGGGCTAAAAGTACATTATATGTTAATTTAAAAAAAAAAAAGTCAAAGGTACATTTATACTACTGTCTAACAAAATGAAGTGGAAGGGATAATAAATATATCAAGGACCTAATCAGGATATCTCTCCCTGAAAACATGACAAGGAACCATCAAGGATCAAATTTAAGAAAGGAAAATTTAAGTTGAATTGGTAGGTGTTCATACTTGGTTCTGAAGTTCTAATGGCAGAGGTTTGGGATGGGGAGATGCAGCTTAGCAGGAGCACATCTAAAAAATGATATAAGAGATTTAGCCATTAACAAGTTTCATATGAATCATTAGAAGGCAGTCATTGAGAAGAAAACTGTAATCTTGGATTCTGTTGCTGTCCTTATATTAAGTAGAATACTTGGCAGTAGCCAGATACATCTGTAGAAACACTTTTCATTCTTAAAACAGTAGTTGAAATGAGATATAAACAAATTGAGCTTGTTTCAGAGGACAGAAATTAGATAATCAAGACAGTTAAGGGAGACTCTAAACCATATTATGTAAGAACAGTTGAGGGAAATAAGGAATATTTCTTTTGGAGTAGAAAAGATTCATAGAGAAAGAGACAGCTGCTTTAAATATTTGAAGTATTGCCATGAGGCTATATGGCCCCAAGAATGCAAACTAGTACCAATTTTTGTATACAACAGGGACATGGATTTCAGCACAAAATAAGGAAGAGCTAACAGCTAGAGCTATTTGAACATCAAACAAACTCTCTTGAGAAGTAATATGTAGCCTATCAATCACTGAAAATGTTCAAATATAGGCAGGGGATGGCCACTTCAAGGGGTATATAATAGGGGAGATTCAAGCATAAAAGAGTAGCTAAATGAGATGATGGTTAATGCCACATTCCAGACCACAGATGCTGTACTTCTATTGGGGGTTACATTTGACTGTAAACTCAATGTGAGTTAAAATGAAGGATTTTTCCCCCTGTTATAAATAAATAAATAAATAAATAAATAAATAAATAAATAAATAAAATACCAAACCAAAGCAACCAAACAAAAAAACAGTTTTAAGGGAGGAGGGGAAAGAGAGATAATAGTTTCACTGTGTTTTAAAGTCAGATCACAATGGTGAAGTGAAATGTTTAAAGTTCACTGAGAGCAAAAGGGAGGGAATAGTTAGGGGAGATTGACTAGATATTAAGTGTATTTTGTATATATGAACAAGTTCTCATGTGTAGTGTACTTAGGTTAACTTTGTGATGACTATCAATGTTTCAGAAATGCCGATTAAACTCAGTTTAGGCATAAATGAACCAATGATATATTTTATAGTAGATTGCCTCACAAAGAAGCACATTTGATGTTTATGTAGCCATAATTATTAAAATCAGAATAAATAGACTGTACTGCTTGCTTCTCTTCTACCTAACTATATGATGTGGAGTATGTCCCTTGCCCTCTCTTGGCTTCAGTTTCTTCACATGTAGTGGGAAGTAATTTGCAGTAAGTGACAGCTAATTTTCTTCCCACTTCTGAAATGCTAAAATTCCACACACAGGTGCAAGTCTGTTTTTTGTAACTCATTCCCTTAAGACTTACTTCCATCTTTCCTTTATTATAGCCAACTCCAATGATGATTATAATCTTGTTCCAAAGCCTTACTATGATTGCCTGCTCAGAAGTCCAGTGAATTTTATATCATCTTGATTTGGGGACCTTTAAATCCCATTAGTCAGTCTAGTGAACTGTTTTGAAACTTGAAAGTGACTATTGCTCATTTGTGGTATCCTTGGGGATGTTATATGAAATACATTCAGGTAAGGTAAAATATTTTTAAAACATGGTTCAAGTGCGATTAATGAGTGTTGAAACACCCACACAAAACCCCTTTGGAAAATGAAATAAAATTCATGGTTCTGACAGGATATATATGCTCTTTGGATGTGATGTTTTTGTTTTTGTTTTTGTTTTTGTTTTTAATTTAGTTATTTGACAGACAGAGAGCACAAGTAGGCAGAGAGGCAGGCAGAGAGGTAGAGGGAGAAGCAGGCTCCCTGCTGAGCAAGGAGCCCGACGCAGGACTCGATCCCAGGACCCCGGGACCATGATGCGGGACTCGATCCCAGGACCCCGGGACCATGACCCTAGCCGAAGGCAGCCGCTTAACCAACTGAGCCACCCAGGCGTCCCTGGATGTGATGTTTTAATAGTACCCTTTGTCACAGTTGGAGAGAAAGAGAATGAAGGGAACCAAGCTTATTTAGTCATAATCAGAGTTATGAATGATACTGCAGGGACACCTGGGTGGCTCAGTGGGTTATGCCTCTGCCTTTGGCTCAGGTCATGATCTCGGGGTCCTGAGATGGAGCCCCGCATCAGGCTCTCTGCTTAGCAGGGAGCCTGCTTCCTTCTCTCTCTCTCTGCCTGCTTCTCTGCCTACTTGTGATCTCTGTCTATCAAGTAAATAAAAAAAAATTAAAAAAATAAGAATGATACTGCAAGTAATCTATTTCATGAGCTACTCTAGTTGGCAGCTTCTTGATATGACTGACAAAGTTAGACATAGTAAACACTTAATGAATGTTTGTTGGTTGTATATTGATTTTTTTCTGAAGAACAACTTAAAAATATCTCATTCTTCATTTCCATTCTTTGGCCAAACTCCAGCATGAAAAGTACATTGATGTCAGACACAATAGGTAGCAGTAGGATTCCCTTGCCATAGATTTCATGGATTGTGACAAAGTCTTGAGTAACTAATTCCATTTCTCTGTGCTTTAACTTCATCATCTATGAAATTAGGAACTGGAGTTAAATGAATCAAAAGTGACTTTCTACATCTGACCTTCTATTATACTGCATTGATGGGATTGTTATGCTTTGAGGTTCAGTCCAGAAGAACACATATGTTTTATCATCTGCTATTTGTTACTCCACCCTACTGTTCTGAGAACCTCATAGCCACATTTATGTTTTAGAAAGCAAATGATGTAATTATGCAGACAGAAACACCAGTTTTGAGAATTATGTAGCTGTTCTCATTTCAGAATCAAGATTGCAAATTTTACCTTTTTCTATATTTTTTTCATTAAAAGAAAGGGATGAACATTTGTAAAGTTTTGGAAAATGCTCTATTTAGACCCAATGTGTCACTTTTTTTTCCTGAGAAAAGCAATACATTATTTGGTGAAATTAATGCTAGCAATAACATTTCTCAACTCTGTAGAAAAGTATAACCTTGAAGAACTTTTTTGGGTAATCTTTTGGAAGAAATAAAAAGAATGTAAAGGTCCAAAATAGACAAAAAGCAGCACCAATAAAATGTAAAAGTGATGCTGGTGTTACTTGAAACTTTAAGTAAGTGTTATAAATCTTAACACAGTTTCCATGGGAAAGTTGGCAATGCCAAAGTCATACCCCTGACTAGAAGTTTGAAGAGTCTCACATTTTTGTTTCTTGAAGTGCACAAAAATAATCGGAAGTGAAGTACAGGGGAAAATAAATCATAAAATTAAATTATAAAATTAATTATGCTATAAAAGTACATTTTAGAAGGGTAAGAATATTTTATAGAACTTTCAGATGGATTAATACTGTGGAAAGTCTTCAGCTCTATGACCACTCTAAGCTTCTTTTCATATGTGATGTGGGTATAACAGCTCACATGGCATCATGTTGTTGTGGCATTTCAAATAAATGTTAATAAATTATACAAACCTGAGTAATATTTCAATATTAAAAAAGAATAATTATTTTGCAAATAATTTTAAATAAGTCCTTTTAAATAAGTCAATGCACAATGTATGTGTTATTGTTATGGACACAATTCTTATGTTTTACTGGTGTTAGGATATGTGGCAGAATATGAATCTATGCTGAAATTATCAACTTTTTAAATCTCTAATGAAGAGAAATGGAAAGTACAAATCTCTAATCAGTTTAAAAGGGTAGCAGCACATAAGTTTAGGAATCAAGAGGAGGATCAGTTTAATAGGGAATGAAGGGAAGTTGATTCATAAGTCTGTGCTTGCATTTGTATAAGATCAAGGCAATTCCACAGATTATTTCTGCAGAGCCAGGCAGGTGTCCAAATGCAGAACAGTGGCTCAAATTATTGTTTGCTAAATAAATTTGAAAGAAAGGAACTTACTGGAATTTTAAAAGTAGCTTACACAAGGATGTTTATAAATTCTTTTAAAACTTTTCCCAGGTAAAATAAAGCCCAATTGAGTTATCATATTTCTTCTTGGTTTGTTATCTGATACAAGTGGTGTGAAATGATTGTAACACTGGGAACTCTACAGTTCTAAGAATGTTGTTCAAATTAGTTTATCATTTCAAGATCCTGATTAGGAAAGCCTTTGAGAAAAGAAGTTGAAAACATACTGTTATATCTATATAGCAATAGAAAGTCGATAGCCTCCTTTTATACTCTTTTCCAGAATCATCTCAACTTCTCTTCATTTCAAATTCTACTTTATTATAGAAAATCATGTAGCAACACTAAAGAGAATTAATTATCTCCCAAACCTTTTCCCCTTGTATATTCGGTTTCTCTCTTGAAGCTTCTATTCAATGAGTCATTCAGTCTTATTACCTGGAATTGTACTTGATTCTTCACTCTCCCCACATACAATAAAGTGCCAAGTATTTCAGATTCTACTTCTGAAACATTTCTTATAGAATTACCTCTCCATCATCTTTACTGTTCTCTTTTAATACAGGCTTTAATCATCATTCACCTTGACTATGCAACAGTCTCTGACATAGCTCTATGTCCTGTCTATTTCAAATTAATATGCTATTCTACAATCAAAGTAATCTTTCTAAAAATGCAAATATTGCCTTATCACTTCCATGCTTAAAATATTGAATTGTGTACAAAATATCCTTAGAATAAGACATTTTAAAAGAAATTACATAAAGCAGTTTCTTCCTCCTGCCTCATCTCTCAATATTCTTTGCTTTAAGTGTTATTCTTCATTAACTTTAAAGATATTGTAATTTCCAGCATATACCATGCAGTTTCATAACTCCCTTAATCAGGACATATTCTAAAAATAAAAATTGATTGTACAAGTGAGGTTTTATCATGGGTCAAATAAGTCCTGTGAACAATAACTGGACAGAGTATTTCTGATTGTCTCCTTTTCTTAGTCCACACATCTCTTGTCCCAAAACGAGTGTATTTTTCTGCTTTAGATAATAATTCTGGAGTTCAGGTGATGCAACAGATAACAAAATAAAAACCTAGGGAAATCAAATCTTAAAATCTTTGTAATCTTAAGAACTGGTATTTCTAAAACC